>JACEFZ010001292.1:0-92648 GCA_014155875.1 Cepaea nemoralis
GATCTGAGTGTTGTCAACCTCTACATGCTGAGGGAGGTTTTGAGGAGGGGATCTGAGTGTTGTCAACCTCTACACGCTGAGGGAGGTTTTGAGGAGGGGATCTGAGTGTTGTCAACCTCTACATGCTGAGGGAGGTTTTGAGGAGGGGATCTGAGTGTTGTCAACCTCTACATGCTGAGGGAGGTTTTGAGGATTGGATCCAAGCACTTACGGATTGAATGATTCTGTGTGCAGTGAGGATCATCTCATGACTGACCAACTGATGGCAAGCGAGCATTTCCATCTTCTTCTTCTTCTTCTTCTTTCGTTCGCTTGAAATATGTCTATATCTGCAATGTCGTCTCTTGCATGAATTGAACTGTTTTTTTCAGTTCACACAGTGGTCCATAGAGTTTATCTTCCACTGTCGTCTCTCTAGGCCAGAAGGTTTGCCTAGATATGTTATATTTTGGGCAGTCTTGGAGTATGTGCTCTGCTGTCTGCGACGCCAATCCACATGTGCACATGGCTGTTTCACCAATCTTGAATTTTGTATACATGTGGTTGCGTAATCTATTGTGTCCTGTTCTGAGGCGCAGAATAATGACTTGTTCTGGTCTGTCCATAACGTGGTAGTCATCTTGAGCAGGTTTTGGTGGCTTTCTGACTGATTTGATCATTCTTTTCTTTTGGTGGTATGTAACGGGCACATCAAGCTGTTCTTCTTTGGCTCCTTCCTTAGCCAATTGATCAGCTCTGTCGTTTCCGGGTACTCCACAGTGGGATGGTATCCACTGTATGGTGACTTTATGCTGACTGCTAAGTTCAGAAAGTAGTGTCCTTAGTACTGGCAATTTCCCAGAGAGGAGCGCCTCGAGTACTGATTTTGCATCTGTTAGTAGCACCACAGGTTGAGTACCATTGCTGTTATTTAGTAATTTCTCTGTTGCTATCTTGATTGCCTCAATTTCGGCATCATAGTTATGGCAGTACTTTCCTGTGGGTACTCTGGCTGTGTCCCTAGTATTATTTGGGTATTCTATGTACACTCCCGCTCCTCCATTTCGAACAGCATTTTGTGCTGACCCATCTGTGTAGACTCGGATCCAGAGGTCCTGTGGGTATTCTTCATCAAGGAAGCTGAGAGTGGCTGTTCTGCGCTGCACACAGTTCTGTTCTTCCTTGTCAAATATTCCTCTCACTTTAGTCTGGATTTGTAACGATAGTCTATGCTCATCTTTCCATGGAGTTCGCTCTGGAATAGTTGTTAGGGGGATACCAACTGTGGGCAAATCAGTGGTTTCTCTGCAGAGTCGTTTGGCCTGGTGGATAAAACTACTTCTTTTCAACCGCCCCATAGCTAGGTTTTCAAATCTGTTCTTCATAGGGTGGCCTGGCAAGCTGAGGAACTTTTCTGCTTGTATTAGCGTTTTCGTATCTCTGCGCTCACTCAATGCCTGTGTCCTCCCCATCTTCTCCATTTCCACTATAGGGGTTGATCTCATCCCTCCTGTGGTGACTCTAAGTGCTTGATTTTGTACCTTGTCCAGCTCTTGTAGTGTGGTATTTGATGCTGAACACCACGCAGTTGACCCATATTCCAGGTGTGGTCGTATGCTCTGTTGGTAAACTTTGCTAAGTATTTTCCCACTGGCTCCCCATGTGGTTCCACTTAGCTTTCTCAGGATGGCTATTTTCCTTCTGGCTTTTGCTACTGCTTTGTTGATGTGCTTTCTCCATGTCAGCTTGCCATCAAATGTTACTCCAAGGTATGTTGGTTCTTTATCTTCTCTTAGGGGTGTTCCATTTATCTGGATGATCCCTGCCTTTTGTTTTGGAGAGAGGGTAAATAGGGTTGTGCTGCACTTGTCAGTGTTTATGCTGACACACCATCTATTTGCCCATACAGCAAATGTATCTACAGCTCTTTGTAGCAATCTGGTGGCCACTGATGCATATTCATTTGTGCTCCATAGAACCAGGTCATCGGCGTACATTGCCGCTTTAATTCCATGCGGTAGGTGAGCAACAAGATCATTGATGAAGATTAGAAAAAGTGTGGGGGACAAGACTCCGCCCTGGGGGACACCGTGACGCAGTAGTACTTTCTTGCTCTTGAGTCCGTCTATCTGTACTCGGGCTCTTCTGTTGTGCAAGTATGCTTTCACCCATTTGTACATTCTTCCATTGACTTTGCAGTTTCTCAGTTTCTTCATCAGACCTTCTTTCCAGACTTTGTCAAAGGCTTTCTTCAGATCTATCCATGCCGCAAGCACCAGCTTCTTCTCTTGGAATGCATCCTCAATTTCTTGAGAGAGGTAGGTTGTCTGAAGCATTTCCATCTGATGTCTGAGTTTTGTTGGGTAGGTTATTGTTTAGTTCCTTTCTCTCATAAAGCCATCTTCGTGGCCAAGGGGTTAGCAGCCTTCTCCGTAACCCCGAATACTCTCGTGGTTGACGTGAAGGAATCGGTTCGAGTCGTGCCAGTGACTTATAAGAGTATGGAGCCGGTCGCTCAGAAAGCAGTGGCAAACTACTGAGCATAATCTTGCCAAGAAATCAACAATCAGCTGAAAGATGCTGATGTTGACAGCGATGTCCTGTTAAGGATATGCAAAACATTTTTTCTGTCATAAACCTACATTGATGTTTTTTTCTCTCATAAAACTACATTGATGTTTTTTCTCTCATAAAACTATATCAATTGCATGTTCATTTCTGAAACAAAAACAGAGTTGACTTGAGTCAAGAACCGGCATCACAGTACCCGGGACATTCCCGTAAGTGCTCTGTCCTAACCTGCAACAGCCAGTGAAGAGTCCCAATACTAATCGTACCAGCAGCTATCTGATATGTTCTTCTGACCTTTCCTCAGAGTTTTGAGTCTCAGCCAGATCCTCTGGTTACTCTCTGCAGCACCAGTCATTCCAAACCTGTGATGATATACCCGTTCTTCTGCACTAGACACACTATTCCAAGGGGCCCCAACCACATCTGCCTTATTATGCACCATTACTCCACCAAGTAGTGTAAACCCAGCCTGCTGCCTGCTTGTTTCTCATTACACCAGCACGAAAAAAAAACTACCTAACATATAATCTTTGCATTTATGTGTCTGCTTTGTGTATTTTGTTGAATTTACAACACTGCTGGGCCGTAAACTACAAATACTGGCAGTGTGTGTTCCCTTTTCTTACCTCCTGAACTTTCACCTACGGAATCTGCATTGGCATATCTCATTGCCATTAGCCCATCTCGGAGAACAATACCCATGTGCCCATTTAATATCTAGAAGTGTACTGGTACCGAGTCTACCACCTACAACAGTACATCTGTCAATGGAACGAAGACATGGGTGTAGACAATAGACATGACCCAATTGACAGACTTTGAGGGGGGACATCTGACCATTGTTTGTCCAAGACTTGCAACTACAAACTAACTGCTTCATCACCTGTAACATTTTATTGTCCTTACAAACTGCTCAGTCACCCATATAATTTAGTGACCTCCTCACAAACTACCCAGTCACCTGTATCATTTTATAATCTCCTCACAAACTGCCCGGTCACCCGTATCATTTTATCATCTCCTCACAAACTCCCCGGTCACCCGTATCATTTTATCATCTCACAAACTGCCCGGTCACCCATATCTTATCATCTCACAAACTTTCCGGTTACCCTCATCATTTTATTATCTCACAAACTGTCCGGTTACCCTCATTATTTTATAATCTCCTCAGAAACTGTCCGGTTACCCTCATCATTTTATAATCTCACAAACTGTCCGGTTACCCTCATCATTTTATAATCTCCTCACAAACTGCCCAGTCACACATATTTTATCATCTCACAAACTGTCTGGTTACCCTCATCATTTTATAATCTCACAAACTGTCCGGTTACCCTCATTATTTTATAATCTCACAAACTGTCCGGTTACCCTCATCATTTTATAATCTCCTCACAAACTGCCCGGTCAGCCATATCATTTTATAATCTCACAAACTATCCGGTTACCCTCATCATTTTATTATCTCAACTGTCCGGTTACCCTCATCATTTTATAATCTCACAAACTGTCTGGTTACCCTCATCATTTTATTATCTCACAAACTGTCCGGTTACCCTCATCATTTTATTATCTTACAAACTGTCTGGTTACCCTCATCATTTTATAATCTCACAAACTGTCCGGTTACCCTCATCATTTTATAATCTCACAAACTGTCCGGTTACCCTCATCATTTTAAAATCTCAGAAACTGTCCGGTTACCCTCATCATTTTATAATCTCACAAACTGTCCGGTTACCCTCATCATTTTATTATCTCACAAACTGCTTGGTCACCCATATCATTTTATAATCTCACAAACTGTCCGGTTACCCTCATAATTTTATCATCTCACAAACTGCTTGGTCACCCGTATCATTTTATCATCTCACAAACTGCCCGGTCACCCGTATCATTTTATCATCTCACAAACTGCTTAGTCACCCGTATCATTTTATCATTTCCTCACAAAGTGCTTGGTTGCCCATATTTGTGTGTGTGTGTTCGCTAGTCCATACATGTCCTACTACTTCTAGTGCAGTGGACTGATCTTTGCGTGTGGATTAGCTTTCCCTATTACCTGTGTCCCTCACCATCAGGTGAATCCACTCCGACTTCAGAGGTACTTGTAATCTATGTCCCCAACTCAAGGACGAGAATTCAACATATAGCCCGCTACCTTGACATCAGCACACTGGAAGTCTAATAGCGTGCGCTTTTACCCATTCAGCCATGCTGACCTCTGGTCATCCATATCATTGTATAATCTCCTCAGAAACTGCTCAGTGACCCACATCATTTTAAGGTCCTCGCGCAAGAGTGCTCATGTGGATGTTCGAAGTTTGTAAATGGTCACCGTTGTCTCATAGGTCCTCCAGTCTCTCTCTCTCTCTCTCTCTCTCTCTCTCTCTCTCTCTCTCTCTCTCTCTCTCTCTCTCTTCCCCCCCCCCCCACCAACCCTGTATCACTGAACCTGAACCCCAACATGCAGATCCCAGAATCAGTTAGTCAATGCACTACCCACTGCCATACCTAAATCGTGTATAGAAAACTACTACAATGGGGCTTCAAATTAAAACCTTAAAAGTGTGATAAAAATTACAATAATTATTGTCTTGTAACCTGTCAGTATTGTTATTAAGGGTGTCAAGAGGGTTAGGCATGTGACCTCACAGTGTAGACAAACACGGTGACATCATAGGGACTGTAAAGATGGCGGCCCTACTTTTGACATGCACCAAAGAGGAGCGGCGTTCTGTTATCCATTTTTCTTCATCAGTGAAGGGGTGAAACCTATAAAAATTCGTCAGCGAATGAAGTCCCAGTATGGTGATGCATGCCTGTCAGTCCAACAAGTATATGAGTGGAGTAAGAAGTTTCCAAATGGTGTAACTTCTGAGAAAGACTGTTCACGACTGTGTCAAGCACACCGAGTAGTGATCCCAGAGTCTATTTTTCTACAGGAATCCAAGCACTTTATTGGAGGACTTGCATTGAACGCATTGGTGACTGCATCGAAAAATAATACATTTGTTCTTTATGTTTGCATAATATACAGTATTCACCACACACAAAGATTCAAGGTTTTCATTTGATGCCCCCTAGTAGTACTAGTACTAAATAGGCTTCTATCAAGGCAATGTTTAACCAACATGGCAATATGCTTGATCTCGTCAAATGAAAAGATCAATGCTTAATCTCATCTGATCAATGGATTAATGCTTAATCTCATCTTATGTAAGGATCAATACTGGGATTGAAGAAAGATGCAACAAGCAAAACTAGGTCATTCGCCACATGTTACCAATGCACATCATCATCAAGTGCCTTGCTGAGGAACATGTGTGTTAATTCTTCAGAACACCTCGCGATCTCCAACAAGGTGTACCAATTCATTTCTGGTGTATGGTGAAAAATTGTCAACAATTGTCTCATTGCCTTTTATAGTAATCTCTTTCCCCTTAATCTTTCCATTTGTTACACCAAGTTCACTTACACTCCTGTAATGGTGTGCATGATTAAACCTTGTCATAATTTAAGAGGAGCGCCTGGCCGAGTGGCTAGAACGCCGGACTCTCTTTCGGGAGACCCGAGTTCGATCCCTCGGTAAGATGCGGGAATTTTTTCTGTCGCGGGCAAAAAGAAAATCCTAACCTGCACAGTTCGCGGCGACTGCTCTAGCCAGGCGGCCTTAATTCCTCAAAGACCTCTCTGCCATACAGCGCAAGGTACTATATTGGCAGTAAATGACAGTTTATAGTTTAAGTCACTGTATTATGAGCTGAGCTGACTAGTTTCCACCCACAATACTTTTCCCAGAAACATACCCAAGTTATGAATGAGGCTTAATCAATACAAAAACTATATGTGGTGAGACAATAAAACTCTGCCATTGTTCCTATCGTAAGACTGCCTATTCATTCATTCAGTAGCATGTCCTTTGCAGAACCTCGCTCCCATAACAACTCTCCGGAAAACTTCTCGATAATAAGCAACATGTCCTGCGTCCGATAAACCCATTTGGAGATCATCCGCCACATCCTGCACCTATCTTCTCTTAGGCCTTCCTCTTCCTCTCTTCCCAGGCATATACCCCTCCGTTATTGTTCTCTCCAAACTTTCGTGAAGTTTCAAGTGACCAAAATATTTCACTTTTTCGTCTTTAATAGACAACATTCTTCCATATTCAGCTCTTGAAGTATGGATGCATTTGCTCTTTCCTTTATGCAAGATATCTTTAGAACTCGTCTATAACATTTATATTCAAAGTCATTTATGCCCTGTTCAGCTTGTCTAGTAAGTGTCCATGTCTCACAGGCGTATGTTGCAATGGGAAAGATGCATGCTCTTAAAATTATAATTTTTGCAGTTCTGTCTGTCCCTCTCCACAATTTATTCAGTTGCTTTAGTCTTTAAACAGCAATTGATAGTCGTTTAATTTCTTTCATTGTGTCCCATTGTTGGTAATCAATGACCCAAGATATTCAAAATGTTCCACCACCTCCACTCTTTCCTCATTAACATATATTTTTTTCTCCATAGTAGATTTATCTGTATGCATTATCTTCGTTATTGCTATGTTAAGATATAAGTTGTGATTTAGTTTAGTTTAGTTTAGTCGTTGGATCAACATAACGGCACACGAGTGTAACCCATAAGTGCTCCGTTCTACTCCTAACTCAAACCTGAGTCCGGAGAATCTCAGCTCAGTGCACGAACTCCGTAGCACCGGCGAGGATCCAGAAATACTTTGGGTAGATTGTTTAACTCGAAATTTTGCCCAGGCAGCTCCGTTAGGCTACTCTTTTTCGATTTCCAACTACCAAGGAATTTTTTACGTGCACAACAATACACACGGGCGTCCAGTTGTGATTTTCACTATTCATTTGGGTTGAGGTTATTGGGTTTTCTATACCATTCTGTGTTGTTGATAACAATACTGTATCATCAGAATATCGAATCTTTGATATGTCATGACCAGCGATATTTAGGGCATCATAAAGCTCCCTGTTTATATCATCTCTGACATTTCTCATTATATTTTTGGCGTACATGTTAAACACATAGGGGGACAGCAGACAGCCCTGACGGACTCCTTGTTTGATATCAAACCAATCTGATATCTCGCCATAAAGGCTGCCTGTGGTCACGGCAAACCATCACTTGCTTCCCGGACATGACCCCGGATCACAGAGCACTGCGTAAACATAAACCACTGCATACTGCATCGCCTTCTCCGGTGTTTTCATCTAAGAGTATTAGCGTTTCAACTTGAGTCTGTTGAACATCATAAATTGTGGAACATCATGAGAGATAAGGGGTTTCCGACACACTTGATACACCTAATTGAAACATATCACAAACAACAGCAGCTGTCGGAGTAACCGATGTCACATCTTCTTTCTTCTTCAGATACAATACGTCTCCATTCGTCTCTCTGGTGGACCTTCTCTTGCCAGTCGTTGATTCCAAGTGCTTGTAAGTCTGTATATATATTATCTCTCCACCGTCTTCTTGGTCTACCTCGGGGTCTACGGTCATTTATTTCCTGAGTGTAAGCGAGTTTTGTTTCCCTATTAATTATTATCTTCCATTCTTTCTATATGTCCAGCCATTGTAGTCTATTAGCCTTCATGATACCAGTGATTAGCGGGGACTTAATCAGATCATAAATGTCTTTGTTACTTCTTCTTTTCCACTCTCCACTTTGTGTATCCCTAATGGGTCCAAAGTCAATCAATCATGTGCCATGCCGGAAAGCGTGGGCGGTCATGACTCGCCATTTCACTCGATCACCAGTGTCGTGGATCAGCTCAGTGTTCCTGTCTCTTCCATGCCATGTGGCCAAGCCATCCAGGTATTTTCCTCTCGGTCTTCCTCTTGGTCTGTTCCCCTCGATCTTGCCAGTTGTCACTAAGTTCTCCAATCCATTTCTTCTCATAACATGTCCAAAAAATTTTGACTGTCTACGTCTAATTTCTCTAATCAGTTTACGATGTTCATTTGTCTCCTGTAGTACTTGTTCATTGGTTTTTCTGTCTGTCCATGGTATTCTTTGCATTTTCCTCAGAAACCACATTTCTGCAGCCATCAGATGCTTTTCAGCTTGACTGCTCATTGTCCAAGTTTCACATCCATACAAAAGAACAGGCTCTATGTATCCCCTCAACACTCTTTTTCTTGTTTCAATTGACATCTTTTTATTGGTCAGAATGTTTTTCATCTTGCTAAAGGCTACTTTCGCCATGGCGATTCTTGTTCTAATCTCTTCAAGGCATCTCCCATCAGATGTTATAACTGTTCCAAGATAATTGTACCGATTCACTTGTTGAAGAATATTTCCATTTACTTGTAAATTACATTGTGGCACTTCTTCCTTCCTACTGACGACCATAACCTGAGTCTTTTTACAATTTAATTCTAACCCCAGTTGCTCACTGTGTACAACAACCGCATCTACTAATTGTTGCAGGTCCTGCGCATTGTCTGCAATTAATACTGTATCATCTGCATATCTAATGTTATTGATATTTCGTCCTCCAATGTTGATTCCATTTATATCCTCTACATTTCTGAAAATATTTTCACTGTACAGGGAAAAAAGATCTGGAGACATCACACATCCCTGCCTAACACCTCTCTTAATTGGCTGATACTGTCCCACTTCATTATCAATCCTTATTGCAGCTTGTTGTTTCCAATATATGTTTTTTTATAAGTCTAATGTCTTTCCCATCAATTTGTAGATCTGCAAGCATATCCACCATGCTGACATGTCTAACGCTATCAAAAGCCTTTGTATAGTCAATAAAGCAAAGATGTATATCCTTGTTTACTTCTATAGCACGTTCAATAACTGTTCGCAGCATATACACAGCATTTACTGTACCCTTTCCTTCTACAAACCCGCATTGTTCTTCCCCTATTTCAGGTTGTATCTTCTTCCTCATTCTTTGCATGATAATTCTTAGCAAAATCTTTGTGATGTGACTCATTATACTAATTGTTCTATGTTGATCACATTCCAAGGTTCCTGATTTCTTTGGGATTGCAATAAATATAGAGTTACATAATTCAGGAGGTATATCTCCAGTACCATATAATGTGTTCAGCAGTCTGGTGACTTGATCTAGTCCAAATTCTTCTAAAGCTTTAATCATTTCTGTTGTGATATTATCTGCACCGGGGGCCTTGTCAGCTTTCATATGCTTAAGAACATTTCGAACCTCCATCTCCAAAATTGGCGGTCCTTCATTATTAAGTCTAATATCATACTGTTCGTCTCTATTATCATCATAAAGGTGTTTCACATAATCTGTCCATACCTGTAGAATCTGGTCTTTTTCTATTATGATTTTGCCATCTTCAGTTTTTAGACACCCTGTTGATGTACTTGTTCTTTTATTAGTAAGTTCCTGAATTCTTTTGTGCACTAATTTGGTATTTTGACTGTTGTAGATGGGTCCAAAGATGCGTCTTAAAACTTTGTTCTCAAAGGTTTGTAACAAGGTTTCGTCTCCTTTCGTTGTACTCCAGGTTTCAGAGCCATACAGCACAACTGGTCTGATCAGTGTTTTGTATATTTTGATTTTGGTGTTACGAGTTGGCGCATTTGATTTTAGTAGATGTTGTAGTGCATAGTATAACTTATTTCCAGAATTGATTCTAGTTTGTATTTCTTCCCTTATGGTGTTGGGGCAGTTGAAGATTGTACCCAGGTATTTGTATGTTTCCGTTCTTTTAATGGTCATATTATCTATTTGTATGTGGCCAGAGTTTTTAGCCATTCCTTCTTTTGAAATTACCATATATTCTGTCTTATCTTGGTTGATAACCAGCCCCATATGTTGGGCTTTTTCCTTTAAGTGAGTCAATATGTCCAATGTTCTTTGTTCATTTTCCCCTATAATATCTATATCATCTGCATAACCAAGCAGCTTGGATGTTCCTCCAATATCACATTCCTCCTTTACCTTCCTTACAACTTTCTGTAGAGCCAGATTGAAGAGTAGCGGCGATAGTGCATCACCCTGTTTCAAGCCAGATGTTACTTGGAAAGGGTCTGATTTCCTGCCTTTATATGTTACTATATTATAAGTATCTTCCATGCATAGTCTGGTCATGTTGATTAACTTCCTTGGTATTCCAAATTCCCGCATAGCATTCCATAGACTATTCCTATGGACACTATCATAAGCCTTTTTAAAATCCACAAACATGTTATGGAGATCTGTTTTATATTCCCAATTTTTCTCGCATTACTCCTTTACCTTCCTTACAACTTTCTCTAGAGCCAGATTGAAGAATAGCGGAGATAGTGCATCACCCTGTTTCAAGCCAGATGTTACTTGGAAAGGGTCTGATTTCCTGCCTTTATATGTTACTATATTATAAGTATCTTCCATGCATAGTCTGGTCATGTTGATTAACTTCCTTGGTATTCCAAATTCCCGCATAGCATTCCATAGACTATTTCTATGGACACTATCATAAGCCTTTTTAAATTCCACAAACATGTTAAGGAGATCTCTTTTATATTCCCAATATTTCTTGGCTATTTGTCGTAAGATAAATATCTGATCTATTGTTGATCTGTTTTGTCTAAAACCCGCATGGTAGTCACCTAATATGTATTTTGAATATGGTTTTAGTCTATTTAGTAATACTGCGGATAGTATCTTATAGCTTGTGGACAGTAGTGATATTCCTCTATAATTTTCACATTGGAACTTGTCTCCTTTCTTAAAGATAGGTATCAATAATGACTCTTTCCAGTCATTGGGTAATTCTTCAGTCCTCCACATTTTTATTATTAGTTCGTATAGCTTTAGATGTAATGCATGGCAACCAGCCTTTATAAATTCAGCAGCAATTCCATCAGCCCCAGTTTCCTTTTATTGTTTTTAAGTCGTGTGATTACATATAGGATTTCTTCAAATGCAGGTTCTTCAATTTGTGGTACACACGTTAGAACCTCTTCCTGTGGGAAAGTGTTACTTGGATCTTCACAATTTAGTAATTCAACAACACTACAACGAATATATATATATATATATAAAGAGAATGTTTGTGTCTTTGTGTGTGTGTCCTTTATGCGTTCGCGAACGGTCCATCCGATTGAGATGACATTTTCTACAGATGTTCTTCTCATTTCCGGGCAGCCAACTGGCATAGTTTGTTAGTTTAAAATCAACAATTTTTCCTCTAACATGAAAGAAAATGGCATGAGCTTTATAAACAGACGAATAAAATTCCGCCATCTTGCTGCAAGGGAACTCACTCTCTGATTAAACCAGAAATTAGTTAGGAACAGTTGTTGTTCTCACTCGCGAGGATGCAACTGAAATAGTTAGTTAGTTTTTTTTTTTAATTTAATTTTTGGGAACGGGAGCGGGGGCCGAATATGAATTAAACGAGACGCTCCCCGCCAGAGGCTGGGCGAAGCCGGGCAGGGTCGTCTTTTTTTTTTGGGGGGGGGGGGGCGGGAGCAGGAGCCGAATATGAATTTAATGAGACGCTCCCCACCAGGGGCTGGGCGAAGCAGGGCTGGGTCGTCTTTTTTGGGAAAGGAAACGGGAGCAGGGACCGAATATGAATTAAATGAGACGCTCCAGGCCAGGGGCTGGGCGAAGTCGGGGCGGGTCGTTCGTCTAGTATATATATATACGTGTTACGCACCCGCTTCACACGCGTGATCCGGGACTGTTTCCGGATCCGGTCAGGGATATGCACTACTGACGAGCTCAAACAAGGGCGAAACTCGAGTATAGTGCTTCCATATTGACGTGGATAGGCCCTAGGTTCATACCGGAATGCGATCGGCGTTGCCAGTAGTGGGTTGTGCTCAATATTTAAATTTCAAATCCCGAAACAACCACATAATCAATATATATATATATATATATATATATATATATATATATATATATATATATATATATATATATATATATATATATATATATATATATATATATATAAGAGAATGTTTGTTTGTTTGTGTGTCCTTTATGCGTTCCCTAACGGTCCATCCGATTGAGATGAAATTTTGTACAGATGTTCTTCTCATTCCGGTGGAGCCAACTGGCATAGTTTGTTAGTTTAAACAGAGTTATTTACGTAATGCCTTAAAAGTCGCAAAAACTATACCAAGCGCAGACTGCTACAGCGACCATAGATTAATCTAAAGCAATTTGCATATAAAATAAAATAAAGTCAAATATTCACCAAGAAACACAAAATTTGATCTACAAGCACTGAAGAGTGAGGAAATAAAAGATAAATTCAACGTAGAGGTAAAGAACAGATTCGATGCATTGTCCGATATGTAAATATTATTTCAAGACGTCAGTGACCAATGGGAAATATTAAAGAAATCAGTCAACCAAGCTGCGGAAACATCCATCCCAAAATTAAAGATAATAGGACGCAAGAAATGGATGACGGAAGACATCTTAAATCTCATGGAATTAAGAAGAAATAACAAGGAAAAATATGAAGGGATTCACGGGAAAATTAGGAAGCTATGCAAAGAGGCAAAAGAAACATGGCTTGAGGAAAATTGCAAGGAACTTAAACACCAACACGACACCCGGAATACCAAATTAATGCACAAAAGAATTAATGACATCACTAAAAAAAGAACACACACATCAACGGGTTGCCTAAAAACCAAAGATGGCAAAATCATAATAGAAAAAGATCAGATTTTACATGCGTGGTCAGATTATGTGAAAGACCTTTATGATGATACAAGAGAAGAACAATATGATCATCAGAATAATAATGAAGGACCATCAATTTTGAAGATAGAAGTTCAGAATGCTCTTAACCATATGAAAACTGGCAAGACCCCGGGTACAGATAACATCACAGCAGAAATGATCAATGCCTTAGAATAGATGAATATGGAATAGACCAAGTCACCAGACTGCTGAACACAATATACGATACTGGAGATATACCTCCTGAATTATGTAATTCTATATTTATTGCAATCCCGAAGAAATCAGGAGCCATGGAATGCGATCAACATAGAACAATTAGTATAATGAGCCACATCACGAAGATTCTGCTGAGAATTATCATGCAAAGAGTCAGGAAGAAAATACAACCTGAAATAAGGGGAGAGCAATGTGGGTTTGTAGAAGGCAAGGGCACAGTAAATGCTGTGTATATACTGAGAACAGTAATTTAGAGTTCTATTGAAGTAAACGATCTATATCTTTGCTTTATTGACTACACAAAGGCTTTTGATAAAGTGAGACATGTCGACATGATAAGAATGCTTGAAGATCTACGAATTGATGGAAAAGACCATAGACTTGTAAAAAACATATATTGGAAACAACAAGCTGCCATCAGAATTGATAACGATGTAGGTCAATATCAGCCTATTAAAATAGGTGTGAGACAGGGATGTGTAATGTCTCCAGATCTGTTTTTCCCTTACAGTGAAAATATATTCAGAAATATGGAAGATATGGAAGGAATCAACATTGGGGGACGATACATCAATAACATTAGATATGCAGATGATACAGTCTTGATTGCAGACAATGAGCAGGACCTGCAAAATTTAGCAGATGCGGTTGTTGCACACAGTGAACAACTAGGGTTAGTACTGAATATTAAGACAGATTATGGTCGTCACTGGGAAGAAGGAAATACCACAATGTGATATACGAGTAGATGGGCATATTCTTACACAAGTGAATCGATATTGTTATCTCGGCACAGTCATAACATCTGATGGGAGATGCCTTGAAGGGATCAGAACAAGAATTGCCATTGCGAAGGTAGCCTTTTGCAAGACGAAAAACATACTGACCAATAAAAAGATATCAATTGAAACGAGAAAAAGAGTCTTGAAGTGCTACATAGAACCTATACTTTTGTATGGATGTGAGGCGTGGATAATGAGCAGTCAGGCTGAAAAACATCTGATGGCTGTGGAAATGTGGTTTCTGAGGAAAATGCAAAGAATACCATGGACAGACAGAAAAACCAATGAACAAGTCCTTCAAGAAACAAATGAAGATCGTAAACTGATTAGAGACATTAGACGTAAACAGTCAACATTTTTTGGGCATGTTATGAGAAGAAGTGAATTGGAGAACTTGGTGACAACTGGCAAGATCGAAGGGCCCTGATATGAAAATACGCAACCAAATTGACTACATACTTATTAATAAAAGATTCCGAGAAGGTTAACCCGGTCAACAAATGCCCGCAGAAGTCGGATGTGTCGGCCTAACGGCGCAAGAATGCAGCTCTGCTGTAAACAGGCACAACGCAACCACGTCCGAAAAAAACTCCGGATGAACGAAGAAGAGGAAGAAGAAGAAGAAGAAGAAGAAGAAGAAGAAGAAGAAGAAGAAGAAGAAGAAGAAGAAGAAGAAGAAGAAGAAGAAGAAGAAGAAGAAAAGATTTAGAAATGCATTAATTAATGTAAAGACAATGCCTGGTGCTGACGGTAATAGTGATCATGTACCACTATGTGGACAAATGAAAGTAAGATTAAAGAGAGGGGAAAATATGGTTAAGAACTTGAGACTTAATAAAGAGATTCTGAACGTAGATAAAGAAATTCAAGAACAATACAGAGTGACTGTGAAAAATAGGTACAATGCAATAGCTAAAATACAGAGTATAAATGAACAATGGGAAATGTTAAGAGACTCCATTCATCAAACTAGCAAAGAAATATTACCGGAGAGAAGCCAAAAAGCTAAGAAAAAATGGATGAATGAAGAAATCTTAATGCTGATGGACAAAAGGAAACAGAATAAAAATGACAAACAAGAGTATGCTAAGATAAATAAAGAAATAAGAGATAAATGTGTGAAGGCAAAAGAAAGTTGGTTAAACGAGCAATGCAAAAAAAATTGAATTAAATTCCATTAAAGATCAAAAAAGTATGCACAGACAAATCAGTGAGCTCACAGGAAGAAAAATAAGAATAAATACAGGGTGTTTGAAATCAAAAACAGGAAAGATATTATTGGAGGAAGGTGCTATAATGAAGAGGTGGAATGAGTATATAAGAGAATTATATAATGGAGAAAGGGAAGAATTAACAGAACAAAGTAACTTAGAAGGCCACCTATTCTAAAAGAAGAAGTCGCTGACGCTATGAAACATTTGAAGAAAGGAAAAACAGCTGGGCCAGATGAAATCACAGTAGAAGAATTAGAAGTATTGCGAGAATTTGGGTAGATATATTAACCAAAATGCTGAATGATATTTACAATAGTGGATATTTACCGAGTGATATGCTAAAATCTGTATTTACCAAAGAGACCAGGAGCAATTGAATGTGAAGATTTTCGTACAATTAACCTCATAAACCATGTCACTAAGCTTCTACTCAGAATTATAATGAGAAGAACAAGAAAGAAAATAAAAATGGAAATTAGTGAAGAACAGTACGGTTTTATGGAAGGAAAGAGTACAAACAATGCAATATATATATATATATATATATATATATATATATATATATATATATATATATATATATATATATATATATATATATATATATATATATATATATATATATTACGAACACTAATAGAAAGGTCAATAGAGAAACAGAGGGACATATATTTATGCTTCATAGATTATACTAAGGTATTTGATAAAGTAAAACATGATGAGCTGATTAAAATGTTGGAAGATATCAACATTGATGGGAACGATTTAAGAATAATAAAGAATATATACTGGAACCAAGTAGCAGCAATTAAAATGGGAAATAAAGAGGGTAGTTACGAACAGATAAAGCTAGGAGTACGACAGGGGTGTGTCTTGTCACCCAATCTCTTCTCCCTATATAGCGACGTAATAATGAGAGAGATCAAAGAGAAGCCAGGAATACTAATCGGAGGATATAATATAAACAATATACGCCATGCAGATGACATGTATTGGTGGCGGATAATGCAACAGACTTACAACAATTATTGGACATTGTAGTATCAAGAATATCAAGATTAATTGATTGATTGATTGTTTTAGGAACTGACATCACAGCATTCGGGACATTCCCATAAGCGCTCAGTCCTCATCTCAGCAGCCAGCGAAGAGTTCCGAGTTCCAACACTAATAGTTCCAGTAGCAATCTGATTATATGTCCGTCTCGCCTTTCCTCTGAGCGTCGATCGTTGGCCAGATCCCCTCGTCACACCTCGCTGCCTCATTCTTACCAGACAATGGTGATCCATTTGCTTCTCCGAGGTGTACACGTGCTCACACAAGGCCGCAACCACGTCTGTTTTGTCATGCATCAATACTCCACCAAGTTTTGCCAAGCCAGCCAATCTGTCCGCCTGTTCATTCCCCAGCACACCGGCATGCCCAGGAGAAAAGATCCAGGTGATGCTTGCTACCTGTGACCTCCGAAGCGAAGCAAGCCACTCTGCACGAAGCTTACCTGTTCTTAACCTCATCAGCGTGCTATCTGAGACAGTTACAATCACAATGTGTGTATGTATCGTGTTTTCTATCCAGCGGAAAGCTGCACTGACCGCCTCCACCTCCATTCTTAAGCTAGATGTTGTGTTATCATACGCCAGGCTCTCCTGCACCAAATGCCGACCATTAGCTTTTGCCAAGACCCCCCAGGCACTTCTCCTACCTCTCAACACCGACCCATCCGTGTAGATAATCACATCACCCGGGCGAGAATTTTCCTGAATTAGTTGCTGGATTTCCACTTCTGTGGCCCCTGCTGGCCACTCCCTGCACTCCCGGCTCAATGTGATTATAACTCTGCACAAGTCGGACTGAATATCAAGAAAACAGTAACAATGACGATATAAAAGAAAATAGGGACACCAAAATGTGACATAGAAATAGAAGGGGACATTTTCAACCAAGTGGATAGTTTTACATACCTAGGGGCACTTATAACATCAGATGGAAGATGTACAACAGAGATTAAGAGCAGAATAGGGCAGGCAAAGACAGCATTTCAGAAAATGAAGAGCATCTTATGCAATAAGTCGCTATCAATGAATGTAAGAAAGAGAGTGCTAAAATGCTATATAGAATGAACAAATTAGGAAGAACTTAGAAGCGACAGAGATGTGCTTTTTAAGACGAATGTTGCGAATTCTTTGGACTGCCAGAGTAACTAACCACGATTGCCTGAAAAAGGCTAATGAAACTAGAACACTGAGAAAGAGACAAACAGCTTTCTTTGGTCATGTGATGAGAAGAGAGGCATTAGAGAACATCGTGACAACTGGAAAGATCGAGGGGAAGAGAGGCAGAGGCAGACCAAGAGAAATAATGCTGGACGGACTGAGACGGTGGCATGGAGGAATATCATCAGCAGAGTTGATCCAGAACACCAAAGACCGAGATCTGTGGAGAGCAATGAACGTCTACGCCAGCTGGCACGGCACTTGATAATGATGAATAACAAAAGTTATGTCAAGGGACATTACTTTTAGTAACATTGCTATATTATGTAATTTAAATAATTGTTTGTAGTTTTCTTCAGAGTTTTATAAAATGCTTAAAGAATTTATTTACAGGCATATTCATTATAAAAAATGGTGATAAACAGTTTAAGACATCTTGAAAGTTTTAGTAAAAATAATGAATCTATTTTAGGTACGTGCAAATTTTCAAACCCATTTTTCTTGAAGTAGTCAGCTTTCAAATATTTGACCGCCAAGACTTGTTCTCTGAACTTTGTTCCATCTTCGATTCCCTCTCCCCGCTCCCTCCGTTTTATCCACCCACTTCGATTTCTCACTTCTCATTCAAGAGATGTCTGCAAAATTCTTTTACATTGGTTATTGGTTGTGTCGATTTCTCCGCCGACGTATGCGGCCATAGTTGGCCGCCCTTGGATTAGCTGCTGGAGGCGCGGGGATGCGCACCCTCAACAACAAATCTGCGTTCACATTTGGAGGTAATTGTACCATGGCCCCCTGGTGGTGGTTCTGTCCACATATCCTCTCATACAGAGTTCGCAACACACCGACTATGGCACGCATACCATTCCAAACGGATGGCATTTTCTTGCAGACTGTGGAAGAATGTTGACATTAGTTATTATTCGAGATACATATATTATTGATGGGACATTAGGGAGGCTCTATTTCGCAATAGACAGACAGACAGACAGACAGGACAGGCAGGCAGGCAGGCAGGCAGAACGAACGAACAGACTTTATTTTCAAAGGGTAACAAATTGGGCACGTAGGCCCGTGTTACATTCGGCCCTTCCAATCACCCATCTTTCTCTCATCAACAGTGCATAGGAAAAAACATTGTCACATGAATTTTGTAAACATAAACAATGCATATTACTATGTTATGTGACACATCCACCACCCACCCACACATCCCCCATTCACTCCAACTCCTCCACCCAACCACACGCATAACCCACACACACATACATTCCCCCACCCATCCACCACATCCCTACACCTACACATCTCCCCACCCACACACACCTCTCACCCACCACACATCCCATCCACCCACACCCCAAGCACACATACATTCCCCATCCCACACATCCCCCACCCACACACATCCACCCACCTACACACATCTCCCCACCCACTCACATATCCTCTACCCGTCCCATTACCCACAAACAATCACTCACCCACATATCCTCCTCCACCCACACACCTCCAACCACCCAGCCAAACACACATGCCTCATCCACACATCCCCCACGCACACACACATCTCCCCGTCAACTCACATATCCCGCACCTACCCACACACAAATTCCGAACCCACCCACATAATCTCCCATCTCCCCCAGCCCACTCACAGATCCCGAGCCCACCCCTACAAACATCCCCCACCATCTCCTAACCTACACACACTCATCCACCCTCATATCCTCTACCCACCCATCCCAAACCACACACCCATACTCATATACAATCACCCACCCACACATCCTCTACCCAACCACACATCCTCCACCCACCCATCCCCCAGCCACACATCCCTTAACCACACACTCCTACCCATATACACACACATCCCCACCCACGCACAACCTCCCCACCCATACACACATCCCTCACATACATCCCACCCACCAACACATCCCCCATTCACAAACACACACCTCCCATCCACGCACAACCCACACACACATCCCCAACCCATACACTCATCCCCTCACACATCCCTTAATACACGTACTTGTCCCTCAACCACTAACACCTACACATCCCTCACCCACTCATCAACACATACATCTCCTATCTACCCACCCACACTCACACACCCCAACGACCCATCTAACCACACACCCCCCACCCTCACACACATCCTTCACCCACCCGCACACCCAACCACACACACACACATCCTTTATCCACTCCCAGCTCCCCTCCCACACAACACAACACCCACACACATCCCAAAGACACATCCCTCATCCACACACACACATCTCCTCACACATCTCCTACCCATCCACACATCCCCAAACAACAATCACCCTCACTACAGCCAGACATATCCCCCACCCACATACACATCGCAAAATCCATCACCCACACCCATCACGCACCCCTCCCCCAACCCACACACATCCCCCACACACATATTCACCCACACATCTCTCACCCACACACACACTTCCCACCCATCCACCCAAACATCCAACAACTATACACATCCCTCACCCACACACACATCCCCAAACCCACAACCACCCCCACCTGCACACATCTCCCACCCACCACATATCCCCACACCAACATCTCCCCACCCACACATATATCCCCACCCATCCCATAACCCACCATCAATCATCCACCCACATATCCTCCTCCACCCACTCACCCACAGCCCCCTAGCCAAACACACATCCCCACCCACACACACATCTCCCCGCCAACCCATACATCCCGCACGTACCCACACACAAATCCCCCACCCACCCACACAATCCCACCCCGCCCACCCACACACCCTGAACCCACCCACATACATCACGAATCCATCCACACACATACATCCCCCGGGGATGATAGATGGATGGATGGATGGATGGATGGATGGATGGAAGGATGGAAGGATGGATGGATGGATGGATGGATGGATGGATGGATGGATCCCCGCCAGGTGCTGGGCGAAGCCGGGCCGGGTCCTCTGGTGTAAAATATAACAAACTCTGAATACTTTGGCTCTTCTAAAAACGTCTCCGTAACACTTCAGTTCAAAAGCCCCAAATTTCTTCTTTAGTGACTGCGACATTATCCATGAGTGACATCTGTATGTTGCCACAGTATGATGCATGTTATCACAATGTTTACTTTAACTGATTTGCTGGTGTTGTGACATAGGCGCTTAATACTGTTTAACTGCAGCATTGCTAAGGCGTCTCCTTCTGACTACTTTAGAACCGAGACTATTGAGTCATGGACCATTTCGCAATGTATTACTATTACTGGCATCTTGCCGTCTTGACAGACAATAGTTTGTTACATTGTGCTACGAAAAAAAGGGCCGCAAGGTACAAGAGGAACATGATGAGATGAGATGAGAATAATTTCTAATACCTCTCTATAACACAAAGCCTGGGCTGAATTGTAAAGACCACGTGTTGACCAAGCAGCATGATCTTCTCGCGGTCTGCCTAGTTTACTCCAGAGGAAAGGTAACACCAATACATCTGGAATGAGACAAGCTGCAAAAACTGCCGGATCAGCAAACCAATGCTCGAACTGTCGGAGCTTCGATCCTAGACTAGTCGCCGACTAAGGCTTAAGGTCTAATATGCTCTGTCATGACATTTAGTCTCCAGGATGCATTTCCTGGCCCAGGGTAAGGCTTGCTCCCTCCCAATTGTGCTCCATTTCCTGGCCCAGGGTAAGGCTTGCTCCCTCCCAATTGTGCTCCATTTCCTGGCCCAGGGTAAGGCTTGCTCCCTCCCAATTGTGCTCCATTTCCTGGCCCAGGGTAAGGCTTGCTCCCTCCCAATTGTGCTCCTCCGCCCGGAGCAGCTGGCACAATGTAGGGTGTCTGGTTTGGTGAGTGTCACCCAACATTCGGCGCTAACAGAAAGCAGGTAGTACCATGTCATACGGTAACTTGACCATATCTGACTAAGACCTGACTTTCATTTCGCAGTCACTAAATAATACATTTGCCGGCTCCGTGGCCAAAGGCTTGCGAACGCGGTTCGTGAGCCGGGTACCAGGCGTTCGAACCTCAGCTGCGACCGATTTGTGCAGCAGACCGTGTCGCGTTGTGTTATAACATGCTGGTATGGGAGCCGGTCGTTCAGAAAGCAATGGCAAACTCATTCATTCATTCATTCAGTAGCATGTCCTTTGCAAAACCTCGCTCCCATAACAACCTTCCTGAAAACCTCTCGATCATAAGCAAGATGTCCCCTGCACCCATCTTCTCTTTGGCCTTCCTCTTCCTCTCTTCCCAGGCATATACCCCTCCATTATTGTTCTCTCCAAACTTTCGTGACGTTTCAAGTGACCAAAATATTTCAATTTTCTGTGTTTTATCGTCTTTAATAGCCAACTTTCTTCAATATTCAGCTCTTGAAGTATGGACGCATTTGTTCTTTTTTTTTTTACCCAAGATATTCTTAGAACTCGTCTATAACATTTATATTCTAAGACATTTATGCGCTGTTCAGCTTGTTTAGTAAGTTTCCAGGTCTCACAGGCAGTGGCGTCACTGGGGTTGGTGTCACCCAGTGCGGTAAACTCTTGGTGTCACCCCTCTAGACTTTCACCATGGTCTTCTTCCGAGTGTTCCTGTACCATATATAATCGCATATAGTAATGTTTGTAAAATAAGCCAAAAAGTTAATAAGGACATAAGAAAGAAAACAAATTGAACAATATAACTTCAATACTTCAGGTAAAACATAAATAAAGAACTTCGACAAACTCGGACAAAGTTAAATTTTTGTTATTTTGCTATATCTGCTTTGTCAAATTTGCAATTTTTTTATTTTGGTGTCACCCCTTGATGGTGTCACCCGGTGCGGCCCGCACCCCCCTAGTGACGCCCCTGCTCACAGGCGTATGTTGCAATGGGAAAGATGCATGCTCTTAAAAATCAAATTTTTGTAGTTCTTCTTCTTCTTCTGCGTTCATCCGGATTTTTTTTTTTCGGATGTGATCTGCGCTTGTGCCTGTTTACAGCAGAGCTGTGTTCTTGCGCCGTTAGGCCGACACATCCGACTTCTACGGGCATTTGTTGACCGGGTTAACCTTCCCGGATTTTTGTAGTTCTGTCTGTCCTATTGCATAATTTATTCAGTTGTTTTAGTCTTTGAAGAGCAATTGATAGTCGCCGTTTAATTTCTTTCATTGTGTCACCGTTGTTGGCAATCAATGACCCAAGATATTCAAAATTTTCCACCACCTCCAATTTTCCCTCATTAATATATATTACTTTCTCCATAGTGGTTTTATCTGTATGCATTATCTTTGTGTTTGCAATGTTGAGATACAAGTTGTGATTTTCACTATTCAATTGGGTTGAGGCTATTAGATTTTCTATACCAGTCTGTGTTATGGATAGCAATACTGTATCATCAGCATACCGAATCTCTAGTATGCCCACCGATGCTTAGGGCATCATATAGCTCCCTGTTTATATCATCTCTTACATTTCTCATTATATTTTCGGCGTACAGGTTAAACAAATAGGGGGACAGCACACATCCCTGATGGACTCCTTGCTTGATGTGGCAAACTACTGAACGTAAAAACTTGCTTAGTACATCAACAGCAGCTGAAAAATGCTGGTGTTGACTGCAACGTCTCGTAAGGGATAAGCAACAAAATAAAAAAAAATACATTTAGGGCTTTTGAGCTTAAATAACAAAGTACAGGTGGATAACATAATTAATAATATAAAAAAAAACAAGTAGTAGAGTGAGAGTTAGGCCTTTACAAGAACAGGCCTACATCGCCCACCGATGTCTGTTTAGTCAAGGAAATATGGACAGGGGGTGTATTTCCAATATGTCACAACGACGTGGAAGCGGTATAAGATACCTTTACATTTGTAACAATTTTGCCGAACAAAAAACCAGTCTGAAAACATACGGGGAAAGATTTGGAAACTTTCAAGTTCGTAGGCGCCATCACAGAGAAAGCACATAAAACCCAAGCTGGCAAGTGATTAAAGGCGATGATGGCGTAATCAAATTGTGTGTTGATGGAGAGCGGAGAACTGCGGCGTGACGTCAGCGTGCCGTGCTTCATGGAGGAAGTGTACATACACACACCGGAGCCCATTTTATTCTCTAGCTTTTCACTACTAGACTTCGCCTACAGCCAGCATCATTGCTGTCAGCATCACACTTCGTCTCGGTTCAGGATATCTAAGTGATTGTAACGATATATAATTCTTACTTTAGACCGTGTTGTACTGTACCAACCAAACAAACGTGGTCGTTGGTGAAAGTTACACTGTGTAACGAATCTACGGGGATACAGTTTTTGGCTGGGACTGGGAGTACAGAGCACAGATAAGTTGTGTCCGAGAATGAACGTCGAGGCGTATGGGCCGAACTCGCAAACTTTAACCTTCTTGGAAACGGAAGAAAACGATTTACTTGGGGCTGACACACAAGGATCGGAGTATGAGTTCACAGACTTCACCCTTCCTTCCCAAACACAGTCGCAGACCCAGCATTCCCACCAGGACCTCGGCGTCAACCAGAATCGAAACCAGGTATGTACACAAATTGAAAGTGGGGACAACATGAAATCAAGATTCATACTCTTACTCATCTCTCTCTCTCTCTGTCTCTCTCTCTCTCTCTGTCTCTCTCTCTCTCTCTCTCTCTCTCTCTCTCTCTCTCTCTCTCTCTCTCTCTCTCTCTCTCTCTCTCTCTCTCTCTCTCTCTCTCTCTCTCTCTCTCTCTCTCTCTCATATTGAATATCAGACCATTACACCATAATATTTTATTTTATTATTAATATAGTAAGTTTATTATATTGTTTTTTTGTGTGGCAGTAACAGCAAGTAAGGTAAATAATTTACTCATTTATTGTCATTATTACTAATAGTCATTACTGTGTAACAGTTACACAGTGTTGTGTATTACATTTTCAGAGAACCCTTGTTTAGTTTAGTGTTAGTTGAATTGTGCTAAGAACTGACATCACTGCACTCAGGACATTCTCATACGGCTATGCAGTCAGTCCCCTCGTTCAACAGCCAGTGAAGAGTTGCACTACTAATAGTTCCCTACCACTATCTGATTGAAAGTTCTCCTGGTCTTGCCTCTCACTTTTGAGATCCTACCAGAACCCCTGCAATCTCATCCTTTCCACAAACAGGTTCTCAATCTGTTCCTCTGCCTTCTCCACCTGGTCCCACAGGCGGAGTAATTTATTATATTGTTTTAGTTGCGGCAGTAACAGCAGTAAGACACATAATTACTCATTTTCTGTGTAACCACAGTGTTGTGTAGTAGTACTATTACATTTTCAAAGCACCATTTTAGTTTAGTGTTTACCTTTTTTACCTTTGACTACAAGAAAAAGACTACAGGATTCAAGGACAATTGCTAGAAAACACTCCTGTCAATACAGGAGTGAGACAGGGATGTGTGCTCTCTCCTCTGCTATTTGATATCTACATGGACAGAATTTCCAAAGAAGCAAGCCTTGAATGAACAGATTCAGACAATTTTTAACACTTTACTTCAGATGAAACAACAGATCCACATGCAATAAAGGAACTTCTATTTACAGACAATCAGTGCCTGCTTTATAGTGATGAGGGCAGACTGCAAAATCATAATAATCTGAGTTCAACATGCAGCAGATACAAAATGAATATAAATACAGCCAAAACCGAAGTAATGCAATTTAGCAGATCTCCTGGTCCACTAAGTATGCAGATAAATAGTACATCTTTGAAACAAGTTAAAGAATTAAAATATCTTGGAAGTATGATCCCAGAAGATGACAGATTGGACACAGAAATCGAAATCAGATGTCAAAAAGCGAGTGCACTTACATATCAACTTTCACCCATGCTGAAACATCCAAACATACCTATGTCCACAAAACAACAGATTATAAACAGCATTTTGCACCAACCCAATGCTACCAATCTCAAACTTGAACATTATCCAAATCACACTTACACAATATCAACACCTGTGAGATGAGATGTCTGAGGAGAGCTGCCAAATTAACAATCCAAGACCGAGTAAGAAATGTTGTTATCGGACAGACAATGAGATCAACACCTTGTGCAACATTTATCGAAAGACAGAAGATCAAGTGGTTTGGCCATCTCGTTAGAATGCAACACCCATCAACTACCAGCACTGGCCGTACATCAAGGATCATCTGCAACAAGAGCAAGAGGATGCCCTAGAAGAAAGTGGATTGACGACATCAAAGACATTGTACAGTCACACTAAAGACACTATCCAGTGCCACCCATCGGTTGCTGTAGCGCCAATTATTCCTCCTCACGACGCATGGCAGAAGTGAAAGATGATGATGATGACTACAAGAAATGGTGACCTCTAGACTACGAATCCTACCTATCTTGATTTATTACATTTTTCTTATTAAAGGGGGAAAAAAAGAAATAAAAAAACATTATTATGATAGAACTGATAAAATGACATGAAGCAGTACTTTATTGAAGTTATTCATGTCATTTATAAACAAGGATATGTCTTACCCTCCAATAGTGGATGACGAGATCTCACATTGAACCCTTGCCTGACTGTGCTTATCATGCCATTGTCAGCATAATGTTCTGTTACACCTTCCCCACTACGCTTCTATCAAAAATTAGTTATTGAGTGTTTCGTTTACATTAATACTAATGAAAACTTTACGGTGTCCCACTAATTGATGTCACTGTTTCCTTGTAACATTTATACGTTTGTTTAATGACTCACCGAAGATATGATCATTAAAAGATTTGCTGCTAGTCACTGGGCTATGTTGCAGGTAAAGCTATTTATAATTAATGTTGACGTTTACGCCGGACTTTCCTTCGGGAGACCCGGGTTCGAATCCTCGGTAAGGTGTAGGATATTTTTCTGTCGGAGGCAAAAAGAAAATCCTAACCTGCATAGTTCACGGCGACTGCACTAGCCAGGCGACCTTAATTTCTCAGGCTCAAAGACCCCTCTGCTGTACACTGCAAGATACTATATTGGCAGTAAATGACAGTTGACGTTTACATTATCCTAGGAAATTACTGCCTTCACGAAGTTTTGTTTATGATTGAATGTATATGTTTCAAGAAGTGATAACAAAATGGCAAAAACTTCCCACAATAAAACCTTTCTTTTAGTGAATAACCGGCGCAGTTATGCATAATCAGAGAGTGAGCTGGGGAGGGGAATCTGTGTCATAGACCTACTATAGAAAGCCTGTTGTTGCAGGTCCCAAAGAGTAACAGTTAGTGGCCTGATGCTTTTTACAATGCTTGTCAAATGAGATCTTGATCAAACTACCTAACAGGATCAGCATGGGATAGAACCCGGCGCACTGAAGTCCATCTTCTTGCCATTAACCCCTTTTAACCTAATAGGATCCTGTAAATCATCATCATGAGCCCTGCCAGCTGGCATAGGCACCCATGTCTCTCCACAGATCTCGGTCTTTGGTGTTCTGGATCAACTCTGTTTATGATATTCCTCCATGTCACTGTCTCAGTCCATCCAGCAATATTTCTCCTTGTTTGCCCATGCTTCTTTTCCCACTGATCTTTCTAGTTGTCACAATGTTCTCCATTGCCTCACTTCTCATCACATGACCAAAGAAATTGGTCTGTCACTTTCTTATTGTTGTATATAATGTTCTAATTTAATTTTAGTTACTCTGCCAGTCCAAGATATTCGCCTCAGGGGCCACATCTCTGTTGCTTCTAAGTTCTTCCTAATTTGTTCATCTACATTCTAAAATCCTATAGACCCAGATGGACATATCCAGGATCCTCCTATTCACTGTACCAATAAAATAAAATCCTATACACCCAAATGGACATATCCAGGATCCTCCTATTCACTGTACCAATAAAACAAAATCATATACACCCAAATGGACATATCCAGGATCCTCCTATTCACTGTAACAATAAAATAAAATCCTATACACCCAAATGGACATATCTGGGACCCCTCTATTCATTGTACCAATAAAACAAAATCCTATACACCCAAATGGACATATCCAGGATCCTCCTATTCATTGTACCAATAAAACCAGTTATTATGAATAAAAAGCTATACATCCTTTTAATATAGCAAGGTTACATTGGATTGTTTAACCCTTTACAGGGCAGATGCTTGTCCATCTTTTAGCCCTGAACAGGCACGAGTTTTTCAGGTTCGGTAAAATTTCGGGTTGCTTTAGTAAAAACATCACAAATAAGGTGTTAGTCAACTGATTTTAGTTAAATAACACAATGAAGGGAAAAGCATGCAGAATATGTTACTCACGTGATTGTTGCCGGTTATCCATATATGAACACAAACATTTACGAAATACAGTTATTGTTTGTGATTTTTCATCTATATGGCATTCTACAAACACATTTTCAAAATCATAATCACTTTCTTTAAAGTCCGACTCACGACTGCTAATGCAAAGTAACGCTTTTCACTGATATCTAGCTCCAATTAATAGTCAACTTCATGCCCTTTAATGTCACTTAAATTGAACCTAGCGAAATCTCGGCTATCACTTGAAGAATCGCCGAAATTCATTTTGAAAAACTAAGTGTAAAAAATCCCGAAAACTATCAAAAACAGTCCATTCAAATTCATATTAGGTGCTTGCAAATGGCGGCCACGTTGTCAAGCTATCGGCGAAAGTAGCCACCGGAAGTATTGGAAAGCAGAGAGATCGCGTTTTTACAATGCATAATAATATCGGGCGCGTTCGGGCGGTCTGCCCGTTTAAGCGATCAGACGGAAAATGGACGTTCTACCCTGTAAAGGGTTAAATGTCTCAGAGAATTAGACATTCCAGTTGTTGTACATAAAATGTAATAACTGTCACTTGATTCAACCTACTAACATCAACAAATGTAATCAAGAGTTGAATGCCCCGCTAACAATAACTCAGTGAACATGATGAAGTAGATCCATCTTCAGAAAAAATAAATCAGATTATGTTGAGGTATAGGCAACTTCACTACTGAAGCAATCTGTGCTTTTGGAATGAGGCATTTTTCAATTTGCGTGTCAATCAGTCGCCAAGTGTAAACAACAAAACGGCCATCTTGGAAAAAATCGGATACCCACGTGATCAGTTTTAGCCAATGAGGATCACACATGCTCCATCATCATGTGTTCTGCCAGTTTGAGTAGGCGCTTATTTCTTGCCACAGATCTCGGTCCTTGGTGTTAGACGACAACAAAATATGTGTTCACAATTTGACAAATAACATTTAAAATTATAAATCTGGTTGAAACTTAAATGTTTCATAACATTTTACAAGCTTCAGCTAAATATAATTTTAATTTAATTTTCTAATATCTATCCGAGGCATCTGTTATTTTAACCTATAAAAACCCAAGCATTTATTACTTTAACTTGTTCAATCCCAAGCATTTGTTATTTTACAATCATACACAGTGGGTTTAAGGAAGTTATCTGAATTGCTGTGTGATTGGAGTGAAAGTAACAATTGATTGGGTAGAGTGGATTCACGCAACAACTGAATAGTAGAGTTGAGACAACTGTTGTTCAATAAAATAACGCACTGCTTCACACGGACAGATTCTTCATTACATGCGTATAGAGAATCATTATAAGTCCTTTGCTGACTGGCATGAGTGTCATGCTGTTCCACATCTCATTATCTCTAACAGAATGTATCATTTCATGTGCTGATGTTTCCCTGCACCATGATGAAGAGCTGTCAAGTATCTTCTCTCACCATCTTTCTCTATTTCCTTTTCCAGAAATGTTTCCTGTTCAGCCTTTCATGTTTCAAGTTGGATGTCTACCTAAAACTCTGTATGAATGATATACATTAACAAAAATGTAATGCTGACTTTATCAGCCATTTGAAATGTAATATTGACTTTATCAGCCATCTAAAATGTAATGCCCGGGAAGGTTAACCCGGTCAACACATGCCTGCAGAAGTCGTATGTGTCGGCCTAATGGCGCAAGAATGCAGCTCTGCTGTAAACAGGCACAACGCAATCACGTCCGGAGAAAAAACTCCAGATGAATGCAGAAGAAGAAGAAATGTAATGCTGACTTTATCAGCCATCTAAAATGTAATGCTGACTTTATCAGCCATCTAAAATGTAATACTGAGTTTATCAGCCATCTAAAGTGGAAAGCTGACTTTTTCAGTGATCTAAAATGTGATGGTAGTAGATGTCCTTGCTGAGGTTAGATCTAGACCAGTCCATGGGGGTTATGGTAATAAACAAACCAGTTTGGTAAAATTTAAGCAGAATGTAACCCTTTACCGGGCAGACGTTTGTCTGTTTTGTAGCCTTGAATGGACAAGAAGAATTTTGAGGTGCGGTAAAATTTTGGGTTACGTTAGTAAAAATATCACATATAAGTTGTTAGTCAACAGATTTTAGTCAAATAAACAGGAAAATGAAGGGAAAAGCATGCAGAATATTTTACTCACATGAATGATGCCGCTAATCCGCACATGAACACAAATATTTACAAAATATAAATATTGTTTGTGATTGTCAGTCATCTATACGGCAATTTACAAACATATTTTCCGAATCATAATCACTTTCTTTAAAGTCCGACTCACAACTGACTGCTAACGCAAAGTAACGCTGATCACTGATATCTAGCTCTGATTAATAGTCAATTTCGTGCCTTTCAGTGTCACTTAAATTGAACCCAGCGAAATCTCTGCTAGCACTTGAAGAATCGTCGAAATCCATTTTGAAATACAAAGCGTAAAACCCATAAAAACTATTTAAAAATTCTGTTCAAATTCAAAGTACATGCTTGCAAATGGCGGCCACGTTGTCAAGCTATCGATGAAACCGAAAGTAGACAATCGGAAGTCTCAGAAAGCCGAGAGATCACTGTTTTTACAATGCATAATAGTCACAGGCGCTTTTCAAACAGTTTTCCTTGTTCGGGGGTAGAATGTTCCTGGACGCTTTACCTGCTAAAAGGTTAATAAAAACATGAAACAAATGCTAAATCTCAGATGTTTACCTCTTCTGGGTTTTAGATGTCTGCCTGAATGAGTGGAATATTTAACAAGAGTGAGGAAATCAGACTGCCATCTATAGTTGAATGTACTAGTGAACGTGATTATAACATTGTAGCTGAGTCTGCCAGAATTTCTAGAATCTGTTAATGTGATTAACAAATGTGGGTGTAGAGTGATCAGAGCAAGAAATGACTGCTGAAGTCTGACGTTGGGGATGAAGACAAAGAACAAGCTTTGTGTACACAGCATAATTTGTGGTGTGAAACTTGAGAGTGGGTTTACTTAAGGTGACTGTTTATTTCACAAATTCTGTTTCTTATTTATGTTTAGGTGAATGGTGTGGATCACATTTTGGAAAATGGAGGAATTGATATCAAAGTTTCCGACATTAGCCAGGGTGTTGGGGGACTCAACTTCGAGGAGGAGCCAGAAGAGAATCAGTTCTATATGAAGGATCTGCCGAGCCACGCTTGCACGTAAGTCTATGTACTGTCTGTGTCTTCCTCGTTCATCATCATGTGCCTGTGCCATCTAGCATGGGCCTTCATGCATCTCCTCAGATCTCAGTCCCTGTTGTTCTGGATCAATTCCGATTGATATTCCTCCATGCCTCCACCCAGTCTGTCCAGCAGTAGTTCTCTCTGCCCTTTTCTACCATGTGATATTCCTCCATGCCTCCATCCAGTCTGTCCAGCAGTAGTTCTCTCTGCCCTTCTCTACCATGTGATATTCCTCCATGCCTCCATCCAGTCTGTCCAGCAGTAGTTCTCTCTGCCCTTTTCTACCATGTGATATTCCTCCATCCAGTCTGTCCAGCAGTAGTTCTCTCTGCCCTTTTCTACCATGTGATATTCCTCCATGCCTCCATCCAGTCTAGTCTATCCAGTGGTAGTTCTTTCTGCTCTCTTCTGATCATCATTAAGTGCTATGCCAGCTGGCGTAGGCATTCATTTTTTTCCACAGATCTCGGTCTTTGGTGTCCTGGATCAACTCTGCTGCTGATATTCCTCCATGCCACCATCTCAATCCATCCAGCATCGTTTCTCTTCGTCGGTCTTTGCCATCAGTAGCTGGATGACAGTCTGGTGGTACCTCATGACTGCCCCTACTGAACGAGGATGTCCTAAGACAGCCATTAATGTCGTTCACTGCCTCTGAGCTGTGACAATTCTTGAAATCTTGGGAAGATAATGTGGTGGTTTCCCCTTACCTTCCACATCCGCATGGGGGTCTTTTACTTCTAACTTCGACAGCAATTTCCTGGCCATGAGTAGGTATAACCCATTACCAATAGTAGCTATGTCTAAGGGAATTAAAACTTTACAATTTAATTTTTTTTTTGTTCAAACCAGTATGGCTGTGGTAACTACCCAACCTCTTACATAGATACTGGGGGAGGAAAGGTGGTCAGCAGCTGACCTTGTGACCCTTGATTTGCCATTTAGTCATGGACAGTATGAGCCTCACAATGTATGCCAAATGTGCCATATGGCAAATAAGTGAGCTATGATGTGCCAGTGTTTTATATCAAATAACCAAACTAGTCTTATCAATGTTCATGATCTTCCCCCAGTGTTAGCTCAAGTCATTTCTGTCCCGAGTCTTCGTTGTACATTCTGCAGGGCTGTATCCTGGCCATATTTATGTGTCTGTCCATTTGTAGTTTTCATGCCCTCTAGCTCTAGTGTCCTTACTGCCTCCCATTGTGGTTTTCAAGTTGATTGTTGGTTATTTGATATTACCGAACTCACCAAGTTTCCATTTTATTTTGGAATCTAAAACAAAAATGAAAACTAGAACATGAAAATTCAGAATCACATGAAGACTTGAGTTTGGTTTGTCTGATATGTTTGAAATGTAATGTTTGTGTGTAATGGTTACAGTGGTAAGATGAGAGGAGCAAGCCTCTATAGACACTGCTACATGTACTGCTGTATTGTGTCTGTGCCGGGCAGCAGCAGCCACATCACCCGCCTTACTGGGGCCCGCAAGGGACGCCAAGAATAGTCACCTGCCATGCATGTCCTAAATGCCAGCGAAGGAGGTGGGCATCAGACTGACTACCTCGAACCATAGACAACCTTAGCTCAAAGCTCAACCAATTGTGTACAAGTTTGCCGGGGTTTGACAGGAGGTGGGCATCGGACTAACTACCTCATACCATGGACAACCTTAGCTCAGAGCTCAACCAATTATGTACAAGTCTGCCAGGGTTTGACAGGAGGTGGGCATCGGACTAACTACCTGATACCATGGACAACCTTAGGTCAAAGCTCAACCAGTTATGTACAAGTCTGCCGGGGTTTGACATGACGTGGGTATCAGACTAACTACCTCATACCATAGACAAACTTAGCTCAGAGCTCAACCAATTATGCACAAGTCTGCCGGGGTTTGACATGAGGTGGGTATCAGACTAACTACCTCATACCATAGACTAACTTAGCTCAGAGCTCAACCAATTATGTACAAGTCTGCCGGGGTTTGACATGAGGTGGGTATCAGACTAACTACCTCATACCATAGACTAACTTAGCTCAGAGCTCAACCAATTATGCACAAGTCTGCCGGGGTTTGACATGAGGTGGGTATCAGACTAACTACCTCATACCATAGACTAACTTAGCTCAGAGCTCAACCAATTATGTACAAGTCTGCCGGGGTTTGTTTGACATGACATGGGTATCAGACTAACTACCTCATACCATAGACTAACTTAGCTCAGAGCTCAACCAATTATGTACAAGTCTGCCAGGGTTTGTTTGACATGACATGGGTATCAGACTAACTACCTCATACCATAGACTAACTTAGCTCAGAGCTCAACCAATTATGTACAAGTCTGCCGGGGTTTGTTTGACATGAGGTGGGTATCAGACTAACCACCTCATACCATAGACTAACTTAGCTCAAAGCTCAACCAATTATGTACAAGTCTGCCGGGGTTTGTTTGACATGAGGTGGGTATCAGACTAACTACCTCATACCATAGACTAACTTAGCTCAGAGCTCAACCAATTATGTACAAGTCTGCCGGGTTTGTTTGACATGAGGTGGGTATCAGACTAACTACCTCATACCATAGACTAACTTAGCTCAGAGCTCAACCAATTATGTACAAGTCTGCCGGGGTTTGTTTGACATGAGGTGGGTATCAGACTAACTACCTCATACCATAGACTAACTTAGCTCAGAGCTCAACCAATTATGTACAAGTCTGCCGGGGTTTGTTTGACATGAGGTGGGTATCAGACTAACTACCTCATACCATAGACTAACTTAGCTCAGAGCTCAACCAATTGATGTACAAGTCTGCCGGGGTTTGTTTGACATGACATGGGTATCAGACTAACTACCTCATACCATAGACTAACTTAGCTCAGAGCTCAACCAATTATGTACAAGTCTGCCGGGGTTTGTTTGACATGAGGTGGGTATCAGACTAACTACCTCATACCATAGACTAACTTAGCTCAGAGCTCAACCAATTATGTACAAGTCTGCCGGGGTTTGACATGAGGTGGGTATCAGACTAACTACCTCATACCATAGACTAACTTAGCTCAAGCTCAACCAATTATGTACAAGTCTGCCGGGGTTTGTTTGACATGAGGTGGGTATCAGACTAACTACCTCATACCATAGACTAACTTAGCTCAGAGCTCAACCAATTGTGTACAAGTCTGCCAGGGGTTTGACATGAGGTGGGTATCAGACTAACTACCTCATACCATAGACTAACTTAGCTCAGAGCTCAACCAATTATGTACAAGTCTGCCGGGGTTTGTTTGACATGAGGTGGGTATCAGACTAACTACCTCATACCATAGACTAACTTAGCTCAGAGCTCAACCAATTATGTACAAGTCTGCCGGGGTTTGTTTGACATGAGGTGGGTATCAGACTAACTACCTCATACCATAGACTAACTTAGCTCAAAGCTCAACCAATTATGTACAAGTCTGCCGGGGTTTGTTTGACATGAGGTGGGTATCAGACTAACTACCTCATACCATAGACTAACTTAGCTCAGAGCTCAACCAATTATGTACAGTCTGCCGGGTTTTGACATGAGGTGGGTATCAGACTAACTACCTCATACCATAGACTAACTTAGCTCAGAGCTCAACCAATTATGTACAAGTCTGCCGGGGTTTGTTGACATGAGGTGGGTATCAGACTAACTACCTCATACCATAGACTAACTTAGCTCAGAGCTCAACCAATTATGTACAAGTCTGCCGGGGTTGTTTGACATGAGGTGGGTATCAGACTAACTACCTCATACCATAGACTAACTTAGCTCAAAGCTCAACCAATTATGTACAAGTCTGCCGGGTTTGTTTGACATGAGGTGGGTATCAGACTAACTACCTCATACCATAGACTAACTTAGCTCAGAGCTCAACCAATTGGGTACAAGTCTGCCGGGGTTTGACATGAGGTGGGGTATCAGACTAACTACCTCATACCATAGACTAACTTAGCTCAGAGCTCAACCAATTGTGTACAAGTCTGCCGGGGTTTGACATGAGGTGGGTATCAGACTAACTACCTCATACCATAGACTAACTTAGCTCAGAGCTCAACCAATTGTGTACAAGTCTGCCGGGGTTTGACATGAGGTGGGTATCAGACTAACTACCTCATACCATAGACTAACTTAGCTCAGAGCTCAACCAATTGTGTACAAGTCTGCCGGGGTTTGACATGAGGTGGGTATACAGACTAACTACCTCATACCATAGACTAACTTAGCTCAGAGCTCAACCAATTGTGTACAAGTCTGCGGGGGTTTGACATGAGGTGGGTATCAGACTAACCACCTCATACCATAGACAAACTTAGCTCAGAGCTCAACCAATTGTGTACAAGTCTGCCGGGGTTTGTTTGACATGAGGTGGGTATCAGACTAACTACCTCATACCATAGACAAACTTAGCTCAGAGCTCAACCAATTGTGTACAAGTCTGCCGGGGTTTGTTTGACATGAGGTGGGTATCAGACTAACTACCTCATACCATAGACTAACTTAGCTCAGAGCTCAACCAATTGATGTACAAGTCTGCCGGGGTTTGTTGACATGAAGGTGGGTATCAGACTAACATACCTCATACCATAGACTAACTTAGCTCAGAGCTCAACCAATTATGTACAAGTCTGCCGGGGTTTGACATGAGGTGGGTATCAGACTAACTACCTCATACCATAGACTAACTTAGCTCAGAGCTCAACCAATTATGTACAAGTCTGCCGGGGTTTGACATGAGGTGGGTATCAGACTAACTACCTCATACCATAGACTAACTTAGCTCAGAGCTCAACCAATTATGTACAAGTCTGCCGGGTTTGACATGAGGTGGGTATCAGACTAACTACCTCATACCATAGACTAACTTAGCTCAGAGCTCAACCAATTATGTACAAGTCTGCCGGGGTTTGACATGACATGGGTATCAGACTAACTACCTCATACCATAGACTAACTTAGCTCAGAGCTCACCAATTATGTACAAGTCTGCCGGGTTTGACATGAGGTGGGTATCAGACTAACTACCTCATACCATAGACTAACTTAGCTCAGAGCTCAACCAATTATGTACAAGTCTGCCGGGGTTTGACATGAGGTGGGTATCAGACTAACTACCTCATACCATAGACTAACTTAGCTCAGAGCTCAACCAATTATGTACAAGTCTGCCAGGGTTTGACATGAGGTGGGTATCAGACTAACTACCTCATACCATAGACTAACTTAGCTCAAAGCTCAACCAATTATGTACAAGTCTGCCGGGGTTTGACATGAGGTGGGTATCAGACTAACTACCTCATACCATAGACTAACTTAGCTCAAAGCTCAACCAATTATGTACAAGTCTGCCGGGGTTGACATGAGGTGGGTATCAGACTAACCACCTCATACCATAGACTAACTTAGCTCAAAGCTCAACCAATTATGTACAAGTCTGCCGGGGTTTGACATGAGGTGGGTATCAGACTAACTACCTCATACCATAGACAAACTTAGCTCAGAGCTCAACCAATTATGTACAAGTCTGCCGGGGTTTGTTTGACATGAGGTGGGTATCAGACTAACTACCTCATACCATAGACTAACTTAGCTCAGAGCTCAACCAATTATGTACAAGTCTGCCGGGGTTTGACATGAGGTGGGTATCAGACTAACTACCTCATACCATAGACTAACTTAGCTCAGAGCTCAACCAATTATGTACAAGTCTGCCGGGGTTTGACATGAGGTGGGTATCAGACTAACTTAGCTCAGAGCTCAACCAATTATGTACAAGTCTGCCGGGGTTTGACATGAGGTGGGTATCAGACTAACTACCTCATACCATAGACAAACTTAGCTCAGAGCTCAACCAATTATGTACAAGTCTGCCAGGGTTTGTTTGACATGAGGTGGGTATCAGACTAACTACCTCATACCATAGACTAACTTAGCTCAGAGCTCAACCAATTATGTACAAGTCTGCCGGGGTTTGACATGAGGTGGGTATCAGACTAACTACCTCATACCATAGACAAACTTAGCTCAGAGCTCAACCAATTATGTACAAGTCTGCCAGGGTTTGTTTGACATGAGGTGGGTATCAGACTAACTACCTCATACCATAGACTAACTTAGCTCAGAGCTCAACCAATTATGTACAAGTCTGCCGGGGTTTGACATGAGGTGGGTATCAGACTAACTACCTCATACCATAGACAAACTTAGCTCAAAGCTCAACCAATTATGTACAAGTCTGCCGGGGTTTGTTTGACATGAGGTGGGTATCAGACTAACTACCTCATACCATAGACAAACTTAGCTCAGAGCTCAACCAATTATGTACAAGTCTGCCGGGGTTTGTTTGACATGAGGTGGGTATCAGACTAACTACCTCATACCATAGACTAACTTAGCTCAGAGCTCAACCAATTATGTACAAGTCTGCCGGGGTTGTTTGACATGAGGTGGGTATCAGACTAACTACCTCATACCATAGACTAACTTAGCTCAGAGCTCAACCAATTATGTACAAGTCTGCCGGGGTTTGTTTGACATGAGGTGGGTATCAGACTAACTACCTCATACCATAGACTAACTTAGCTCAGAGCTCAACCAATTATGTACAAGTCTGCCGGGGTTTGTTTGACATGAGGTGGGTATCAGACTAACTACCTCATACCATAGACTAACTTAGCTCAGAGCTCAACCAATTATGTACAAGTCTGCCGGGGTTTGACATGAGGTGGGTATCAGACTAACTACCTCATACCATAGACAACTTTAGCTCAGAGCTCAACCAATTATGTACAAGTCTGCCAGGGTTTGTTTGACATGAGGTGGGTATCAGACTAACTACCTCATACCATAGACTAACTTAGCTCAAAGCTCAACCAATTATGTACAAGTCTGCCGGGGTTTGTTTGACATGAGGTGGGTATCAGACTAACTACCTCATACCATAGACAACTTTAGCTCAGAGCTCAACCAATTATGTACAAGTCTGCCGGGGTTTGTTTGACATGAGGTGGGTATCAGACTAACTACCTCATACCATAGACTAACTTAGCTCAAAGCTCAACCAATTATGTACAAGTCTGCCGGGGTTTGTTTGACATGAGGTGGGTATCAGACTAACTACCTCATACCATAGACAACTTTAGCTCAGAGCTCAACCAATTATGTACAAGTCTGCCGGGGTTTGACATGAGGTGGGTATCAGACTAACTACCTCATACCATAGACAAACTTAGCTCAGAGCTCAACCAATTATGTACAAGTCTGCCGGGGTTTGTTTGACATGAGGTGGGTATCAGACTAACTACCTCATACCATAGACTAACTTAGCTCAGAGCTCAACCAATTATGTACAAGTCTGCCGGGGTTTGACATGAGGTGGGTATCAGACTAACTACCTCATACCATAGACTAACTTAGCTCAGAGCTCAACCAATTATGTACAAGTCTGCCGGGGTTTGACATGAGGTGGGTATCAGACTAACTACCTCATACCATAGACTAACTTAGCTCAGAGCTCAACCAATTATGTACAAGTCTGCCGGGGTTTGTTGACATGAGGTGGGTATCAGACTAACTACCTCATACCATAGACTAACTTAGCTCAAAGCTCAACCAATTATGTACAAGTCTGCCGGGGTTTGACATGAGGTGGGTATCAGACTAACTACCTCATACCATAGACTAACTTAGCTCAGAGCTCAACCAATTATGTACAAGTCTGCCGGGGTTGTTTGACATGAGGTGGGTATCAGACTAACTACCTCATACCATAGACTAACTTAGCTCAGAGCTCAACCAATTATGTACAAGTCTGCCGGGGTTTGTTTGACATGAGGTGGGTATCAGACTAACTACCTCATACCATAGACTAACTTAGCTCAAAGCTCAACCAATTATGTACAAGTCTGCCGGGGTTTTGACATGAGGTGGGTATCAGACTAACTACCTCATACCATAGACTAACTTAGCTCAAGCTCAACCAATTATGTACAAGTCTGCCGGGGTTTGACATGAGGTGGGTATCAGACTAACCACCTCATACCATAGACTAACTTAGCTCAAGCTCAACCAATTATGTACAAGTCTGCCGGGGTTGTTGACATGAGGTGGGTATCAGACTAACTACCTCATACCATAGACTAACTTAGCTCAAAGCTCAACCAATTATGTACAAGTCTGCCGGGGTTTGACATGAGGTGGGTATCAGACTAACTACCTCATACCATAGACTAACTTAGCTCAGAGCTCAACCAATTATGTACAAGTCTGCCGGGGTTTGACATGAGGTGGGTATCAGACTAACTACCTCATACCATAGACTAACTTAGCTCAGAGCTCAACCAATTATGTACAAGTCTGCCGGGGTTTGTTGACATGAGGTGGGTATCAGACTAACTACCTCATACCATAGACAAACTTAGCTCAGAGCTCAACCAATTATGTACAAAGTCTGCCAGGGGTTTGACATGAGGTGGGTATCAGACTAACTACCTCATACCATAGACTAACTTAGCTCAGAGCTCAACCAATTATGTACAAGTCTGCCAGGGTTTGTTTGACATGAGGTGGGTATCAGACTAACTACCTCATACCATAGACTAACTTAGCTCAGAAGCTCAACCAATTATGTACAAGTCTGCCGGGGTTTGTTTGACATGAGGTGGGTATCAGACTAACTACCTCATACCATAGACAACTTAGCTCAGAGCTCAACCAATTATGTACAAGTCTGCCGGGTTGTTTGACATGAGGTGGGTATCAGACTAACTACCTCATACCATAGACTAACTTAGCTCAAAGCTCAACCAATTATGTACAAGTCTGCCGGGTTTGTTTGACATGAGGTGGGTATCAGACTAACTACCTCATACCATAGACTAACTTAGCTCAGAGCTCAACCAATTATGTACAAGTCTGCCGGGGGTTTGACATGAGGTGGGTATCAGACTAACTACCTCATACCATAGACAACTTAGCTCAGAGCTCAACCAATTATGTACAAGTCTGCCGGGGTTTGTTTGACATGAGGTGGGTATCAGACTAACTACCTCATACCATAGACTAACTTAGCTCAAAGCTCAACCAATTATGTACAAGTCTGCCGGGTTTGACATGAGGTGGGTATCAGACTAACTACCTCATACCATAGACTAACTTAGCTCAGAGCTCAACCAATTATGTACAAGTCTGCCGGGGTTTGTTTGACATGAGGTGGGTATCAGACTAACTACCTCATACCATAGACTAACTTAGCTCAGAGCTCAACCAATTATGTACAAGTCTGCCGGGGTTGTTGACATGAGGTGGGTATCAGACTAACTACCTCATACCATAGACTAACTTAGCTCAAAGCTCAACCAATTATGTACAAGTCTGCCGGGGTTTGACATGAGGTGGGTATCAGACTAACTACCTCATACCATAGACTAACTTAGCTCAGAGCTCAACCAATTATGTACAAGTCTGCCGGGGTTTGTTTGACATGAGGTGGGTATCAGACTAACTACCTCATACCATAGACTAACTTAGCTCAGAGCTCAACCAATTATGTACAAGTCTGCCGGGGTTTGTTTGACATGAGGTGGGTATCAGACTAACTACCTCATACCATAGACTAACTTAGCTCAAAGCTCAACCAATTATGTACAAGTCTGCCGGGGTTTGACATGAGGTGGGTATCAGACTAACTACCTCATACCATAGACTAACTTAGCTCAAAGCTCAACCAATTATGTACAAGTCTGCCGGGGTTTGACATGAGGTGGGTATCAGACTAACCACCTCATACCATAGACTAACTTAGCTCAAAGCTCAACCAATTATGTACAAGTCTGCCGGGGTTTGTTTGACATGAGGTGGGTATCAGACTAACTACCTCATACCATAGACTAACTTAGCTCAAAGCTCAACCAATTATGTACAAGTCTGCCGGGGTTTGACATGAGGTGGGTATCAGACTAACTACCTCATACCATAGACTAACTTAGCTCAGAGCTCAACCAATTATGTACAAGTCTGCCAGGGTTTGACATGAGGTGGGTATCAGACTAACTACCTCATACCATAGACTAACTTAGCTCAGAGCTCAACCAATTATGTACAAGTCTGCCGGGGTTTGTTTGACATGAGGTGGGTATCAGACTAACTACCTCATACCATAGACTAACTTAGCTCAGAGCTCAACCAATTATGTACAAGTCTGCCAGGGTTTGACATGAGGTGGGTATCAGACTAACTACCTCATACCATAGACTAACTTAGCTCAGAGCTCAACCAATTATGTACAAGTCTGCCGGGGTTTGACATGAGGTGGGTATCAGACTAACTACCTCATACCATAGACTAACTTAGCTCAGAGCTCAACCAATTATGTACAAGTCTGCCGGGGTTTTGACATGAGGTGGGTATCAGACTAACTACCTCATACCATAGACTAACTTAGCTCAGAGCTCAACCAATTATGTACAAGTCTGCCGGGGTTTGACATGAGGTGGGTATCAGACTAACTACCTCATACCATAGACTAACTTAGCTCAGAGCTCAACCAATTGTGTACAAGTCTTGCCGGGGTTTGACATGAGGTGGGTATCAGACTAACTACCTCATACCATAGACTAACTTAGCTCAGAGCTCAACCAATTGTGTACAAGTCTGCCGGGGTTTGACATGAGGTGGGTATCAGACTAACTACCTCATACCATAGACTAACTTAGCTCAGAGCTCAACCAATTGTGTACAAGTCTGCCGGGGTTTGACATGAGGTGGGTATCAGACTAACTACCTCATACCATAGACTAACTTAGCTCAGAGCTCAACCAATTATGTACAAGTCTGCCGGGGTTTGACATGAGGTGGGTATCAGACTAACTACCTCATACCATAGACTAACTTAGCTCAGAGCTCAACCAATTGTGTACAAGTCTGCCGGGGTTTGACATGAGGTGGGTATCAGACTAACTACCTCATACCATAGACTAACTTAGCTCAGAGCTCAACCAATTGTGTACAAGTCTGCCGGGGTTTGTTTGACATGAGGTGGGTATCAGACTAACTACCTCATACCATAGACTAACTTAGCTCAGAGCTCAACCAATTATGTACAAGTCTGCCGGGGTTTGACATGAGGTGGTTGACAGCATGTTGTGTTGATTGTATCATTTCTGCTACTTGCAGGTACTGTGGCATTCATGATCCAGCGTGCGTGGTTTACTGTAATGCCACCAAAAAGTGGTTTTGCAATGGCAGAGGCAACACGTCTGGCAGGTAATATAAAGTTTTGTGTTTGTGTGTCCCATTCATTACAATTAGGCTTGCATTGTTTTGAATATTAGTTTGAAAAAAATCTGGTATATTGTTAAAAGTTTTGTTGGCAATGTATTATAAAGTATTACAAATAAAGAATTGTTTTTTCTTTCTTTTTTTTTAAATCTCTTTTATTTCTATCCCATATTTGTGGCTTTCTTTCTTGCTTCTGCATGTTCTTTCTGCCAATGGGAGGTGTTTTGTTAAAACGATAAACTCTTCTTTACATATTATGAAAATAAGTGTAATTAAGTTGTATGTTGCCACTTAATAAAAATGACCCAAAATAAATTCAGCTAATAACAGTTTATTTGATACAATTCTTTGTGAAGTATAGTATGCAGAGTTAGTGTTTGCTGTTTCTCTACAGGATCTCACCAACTTATTTGCAGAATTGTCTATTACTACTGCTGCCATTATCTGTCTTGTTAGTTTAAGAACATTAAGTGTTTTTGAGTGAGGGTAGTCATCACCGCACTATTGACAGGTTAAAAAATACTCCAGTCTGCTCTGTAATATCCCCTTCAGTGTATATCGACTGGTTGCACCAGTTCTGTGTTGATTAATCATAGGGCTTGTGCCCTTGACAAAATGTTTGTTCATGTCTGGCGGTTCCCTGCTTGACCCTCATCAAGAAATGTTTGTTCATGTCTGACGACTCCCTGCTTAACCCTCATCAAGAAATGTTTGTTCATGTCTGGTGGCTCCTTGCTTGACCCTCATCAAGAAATGTTTGTTCATGTCTGGCGGTTCCCTGCTTAACCCTCATCAAGAAATGTTTGTTCATGTCTGGCGGTTCCCTGCTTAACCCTCATCAAGAAATGTTATTGGTAGAAGTAGATTGTGTAGTGTGTGTAGATTGTGTAGTGTGTGTTGGCTGAGAGCTGTAGCAGTAGAGTGGATCGTGCACTGATAGGGCAGTTACCTCAGGCTGTGTCATTGTTGTGTATGGGCTTCACCTGCAGCTTTCACTATGTCTGCAAAGTTATTATGAAACTAATTTTCTTTGGAAACTGAAAAGAAATCCTTAATTTTGTCTAGCAAGTTTTAAGCTTTACTTTGTTAAGATGACATGGGGCTGTAATGTTATCTGTGAAGGTAGCATTAAACTGTCATTTTGTCTGCAAAGTTAACATTCATGTGTAATTTTTTTCTATTTCAAAATTTTGTTTAAGAAGTTAACAGTTTTGTCTGAGAAGTTTAACAGTTAGTGTAAATTTGTCTCCAGCCACATCATCAATCATCTGGTGAGAGCAAAGGCCAAAGAGGTGACCTTGCACAAGGACGGGCCCCTGGGGGAGACGGTGCTAGAGTGCTACAATTGTGGCTGCAGGAACGTGTTCCTACTTGGCTTCATCCCGGCCAAGGCCGAGTCTGTGGTGGTTCTGCTGTGTAGGACACCCTGTGCCAATCTCAGCACCCTCAAGGACATGAACTGGTGAGTTCACTTAAGTGGGGCGTGTGTTGTGGCTGATGAATGTGTTACCGGGGCCCTTGAGGGAAGTAAAGCGTAGTAACGCTGTGACCTACTTGCATGATTTAAGAGATGACAGGCTAGGCTTACACATTCTGTAGGACATTGGAGCTGTGAAATTCCACCAACCATGAGCAAGATTACAGATAAGGACAGACAACTCAGCCAGCAAAGATGACAGGAGGCTTTTCTAGAAGAAGTATCACACCGTGCAGAGAAAGCTGTAAAGATTCTAGTCTCTGCTTTTGATTTGTCTCCTTTCACTTAGGAAAATTTCCAGAATTTGCACTTGCAATGTTGGAGCAGGCCAAATAAATATAAAACTAAGACACATGATTATTATCATCATGTGCCCTGCAGACTGGCACAGACATTCATGTCTGTGTCCACAGATCTTGGTGCTTGTTGTTCTCAACCCACTACGTTGATGATATTCCTCCATGCCAGCATCTTATTCCATCCAGCTTGATTTCTGTCTGTCCATGCTTACTCTGTCACTGATCTTTCCAGTCGTGATGTTTTCCAATGCCTCTTTTCCCATCACATGACCAAAGAATGCTGTTTGTCACACTGTTATATTTGTATCCAATGTTCTACTTTCATGTCTCTTGCAGACAGTCATTGTTTGCCCAAGGTATTCACAGCATTTGTTTCAGAAACCACATGTCCATTGCATCCAAGCTCTCCCTAATTTGTTTGTTCATTGTCCATGATTCGCTGCCATATAGTAAAACACATTCTGTATAACATGTTATCCCTCTCACTGCCGTATAGTAGAACAGGTTCTATACAACATTTTATCCCTCTATTTCTTACGTGCAGTGATGGTGACTTATTGCATAATATACTTTTCAGTTTCTGAAATGCAGCATTTGCCTGACCTATTCTACAATCTATGGAGAAATATATGTTAATGAGGAAAAATTGGTGGTGGTGGAAAATTTTGAATATCTTGGGTCATTGATTACCCACAATGGTGACATAATGAAAAAAGTTAAAAGACAAAAAAGCTATTGCTCTTCAAAGACTAAAACAACTGAATAAATTGTGGAGAGTGACAGATTTTTTTTTAAATGTTGCATATCCCTTACAGGACATTGCAGTCAGCACCAGCATTTTTCAGCTGCTGTTGATGTACTAGCAAGTTTTTACGTTCAGTATTTTGCCATTGTATTCTGAATGACCGTCTCACATACCCCCCGTAAGTTACCAGCGCGGCACGAACCGCTGCCGATTCTCACAGCTGTTGTTTTTCCCACGTGGATATAGGGGATTACAAACAATGTTGCTAACCCCTTGGCCAGTTAGACCGGTGAGGGACAGATAGAACTACAAAAATCAGATTTGTAAGAGCATACATCTTTCCCATTGCAACATACGCCTGTGAGACCTGGACACTTACTTAACAAGCTGAACAGCGCATAAATGCCTTTGAATATAAATGTTATAGACAGGTTCTAAGAATATCTTGGGCAAAGAAAAGAACAAATGCATCCATACTTCAAAAGCTTAATATTGAAGAGGGTTGGCTATTAAAGACGATAAAACAAAGAAAAATATTTTGGTCACTTGAAACGTCATGAAAGTTTGGAGAGAACAATAATGGAAGGGTATATGCCTGGGAAGAGAGGAAGAGAAAGGCCAAAGAGAAAATGGGTGCAGGATATGGCGAATGATCTCCAGATGGGTGTATCGGACACAGGACATCTTGCTTATGATCGAGAGATTTTCCGGAAGGTTGTTATGGGAGCGAGGTTCTGCAAAGGACATGCTACTGAATGAATGAATGAATTCTACCCTCCACCTCCGTCACACACCCTCCTTGTGATGTTGTATTTGCCCCATATGTGTCAAGTTGTTAACATGGTTCAGCATTGTTGTTTTTATTGGTTGACCATATTTTAGTGTGATCTGTGTCTTTGATGGAACCATTGCTTCTGTTTTCTTGATATTCAAGGAGAGGCCTTTGTTTGCACTCATCTGTTTCTGGTGTCCAGCAGAAACATGGAGAGAAGAATTAGAAACAAATGGATAATAAGGGGGGGACATGGAGGAAGCTCCAAGAGATGGCGACAGATAGGAGGTGTTGGCATCAGCCTGGTGAGGGTCTATGCTCTATGGGAGATGACAAGAAAAGACTCAGCCGGAGTGTTGAGATTCTGACTCCTTTCAGCAAACCATCTGTTAGATTTAAACACTTGTGTTAAGGGTCTGTTCTCTTGATTGGATCAGGAGGTGACAAACAGGAGGTCCAGTGTGCTAGATGCACGTGTCAGCAACCCTGGGCGCTTGGTAATCATAATGGCCGGGTCGTATAAATGCTGCTCTGGCAGATAGTCTACACCAGAAAACCTGGTCGCATCAAAATGTTTTCATAGAGGGAAAGCTAGCAGTTCTGAAAATACCTTTCTGAAGTTCGATATAACGACAGATTTAAATATCAAAGTTTGGCTGTGAATGCACACAACATAATCAATATTCTCTACATGACAGAAAGGCAGATAAACACGAAGTTAAGATTATTTGTAACTCCAAAATTAAATTTCTATCTTTAAGTTCCATCTGTTCAAGTTAAATTTCATCTTTTCATTTGAAACTTGTGTTGGCCAGGGATCCCAGTCAGTGGCAGCCACTGATCAATGACCGCTCGTTCCTGTCTTGGCTGGTGAAGACACCCAGTGAGCACGAGCAGTTGAGGGCCAGGCAGATCACTGCACAGCAGATCAATAAACTGGAGGAGCTGTGGAAGGTTTGTTTAGAGTTGTCGCTCATGGCTTCCTTTGGAAGGCTCATATAATGGTCTTTCAGTGATTTGTTTATTACAGCCTTTGTTTATCTTTGATGCCGGAGATACCTTAAGTCGTGTTAGTTATGTTTGAATAAAATAATACATGTGAGGAGAGACTAGATGCCTGCCCAATTCTTACATCTCTGAAAATAAAGTTATTCATTCTTTGACTCCTATTCTCCCCATGAGTTTGGCAATACTTACGAATCTTTATTTATTTGTATTCTTCCACCCTAGCTTTGTGGCGAAGGGGTTATAAATGCAATTCATAATCACGTTCAAAACGGAGCTGCGGGTGATTTTGGAAGCAGACCACCTTGCGTTGGTTTCCATAAAATGGTATGAGTGCCAGTCATTCAGAAATCAATGGCAAACTACTGAACATAAACTTGCCAGGAATCACAAACAGCCAAACAAATGCTGGGGTTGACTGCGACGTACAATAAGAAACCGTAATCTGCAAAATGCTATTTTGTTAAATGGTTCATGTTGCAGGCATACATTTTTTGATTGCTCTCACATGTTTCAGTTTGCTAAAGGATATACAACTAATTTTTTTTTCCACCCTAGGTTGTAAGGTTTGCCTTACAATCTTGTTTTTTGGGTGTACAGATAACTCACAATCTTGTTAGTTTTCCTGTCTATCTTAAAGTATACAGATACCATACAATCTTGTTTAGTGTCTCAATGTTTATCTTAGAGTGTAGAGATACCATACAGTCTTGTTTAGTCTCTCAATGTTTATCTTAGAGTGTAGAGATACCATACAATCTTGTTTAGTCTCTCAATGTCTCTTAGAGTGTAGAGATACCATACAATCTTGTTTAGTCTCTCAATGTTTATCTTAGAGTGTACAGATACCATATAATCTTGTTTAGTCTCTCAATGTTTATCTTAGAGTGTAGAGATACCATACAATCTTGTTTAGTCTCTCAATGTTTATCTTAGAGTGTAGAGATACCATACAATCTTGTTTAGTCTCTCAATGTTTATCTTAGAGTGTAGAGATACCGTAAAATCTTGTTTAGTCTCTCAATGTTTATCTTAGAGTGTAGAGATACCATACAATCTTGTTTAGTCTCTCAATGTCTATCTTAGAGTGTAGAGATACCATTCAATCTTGTTTAGTCTCTCAATGTTTATCTTAAAGTGTAGAGATACCATACAATCTTGTTTAGTCTCTCAATGTTTATCTTAGAGTGTAGAGATACCATACAATCTTGTTTAGTCTCTCAATGTTTATCTTAGAGTGTAGAGATACCATACAATCTTGTTTAGTCTCTCAATGTCTATCTTAGAGTGTAGAGATACCATATAATCTTGTTTAGTCTCTCAATGTTTATCTTAGAGTGTAGAGTTACCATACAATCTTGTTTAGTCTCTCAATGTCTATCTTAGAGTGTAGAGATACCATACAATCTTGTTTTCTGTTTCCCTGCCTTGCTATCTTAGAGTAGAGAAACCTTACAATCATGTTTAGTCTTTCCCTATCTATCTTAGAGTGTAGAGAAACATTACACTCTTGTTTAGTCTCTCCGTGCCTATCTTAGAGTGTAGAGAAACCCTACAATCATGTTTAGTCTTTCCCTGTCTGAGAAACCTTACAGTCATGTTAGTATATCCCTGTCTGAGAAACCTTACAATCATGTTTAGTTTTTCCCCTGTCTGTCTTATAGTATGCCGTTCTCCCTGGCCTAGGAGTTAGCGACTTTCTCCATAATCCTATATATCCACGTGAGGAATGTAACTTGCACGAGAATTAATAGCGGTTCTCACTGCGTTGGTGACTTAGGGGTATGTGAGGTGGCCGCTCAGAAAGCACTGGCAAACTACTGAGCGTAATCTTGCCAAGAAATCAAAAATCAGCTGAAAGATGCTGATGTTGACAGCGATGTCCTGTAAAGGATATGCGGGGAGGGGGGGGGGAATCTTAGAGTATAGAGATACCTATAATCCTATTTACTGTCTCGTCTTATACTTTTGATTGAAGAGTTACCTCAAATATTTTGATACAGCTCCCCACATACACACACAGTCTTAATGGACTGGGGATTCCACACTAGATGATGTGAGAGCTCTGCTGCACTGCCATGAAGATACCCTACTCACTGGGGGAAAATGTTTACAAATACACATGTCTGTACGTTACATAATAAACATCTTTATTTTGTTGTTGAAGCAAAGTAACAGACTTGCCCTATTCTTGCATATAGTATAGAAAACTAACTTGACATTGTGATTCTGTATGCAGCAATTTGTATCTCAGGTAATTCAATATATAGGAGTTTGTATCTCAGGTAATTCTGTATGCAACAATTTGTATCTCAGGTAATTCTGTATGCAGCAATTTGTATCTCAGGTAATTCAATATATAGCAGTTTGTATCTCAGGTAATTCTGTATGCAGCAATTTGTATCTCAGGTAATTCTGTATGCAGCAATTTGTATCTCAGGTAATTCAATATATAGCAGTTTGTATCTCAGTTAATTCAATATGTAGCAGTTTGTATCTCAGGTAATTCTGTATGCAGCAATTTGTATCTCAGGTAATTCTGTATGCAGCAATTTGTATCTCAGGTAATTCAATATATAGCAGTTTGTATCTCAGGTAATTCAATATGTAGCAGTTTGTATCTCAGGTAATTCTGTATGCAGCAATTTGTATCTCAGGTAATTCTGTATGCAACAATTTGTATCTCAGGTAATTCAATATATAGCAGTTTGTATCTCAGGTAATTCTGTATGCAGCAATTTGTATCTCAGGTAATTATCTCAGGTAATTCAATATATAGCAGTTTGTATCTCAGGTAATTCAGTATGTAGCAATTTGTATCTCAGGTAATTCTGTATGTAGCAATTTGTATCTCAGGTAATTCAATATATAGCAGTTTGTATCTCAGGTAATTCTGTATGTAGCAATTTGTATCTCATGTAATATTGTATGTAGCAATTTGTATGTGAGGTAATTCAATATGGCGTAATTGCTATCTCAGGATAACCCAGATGCCAAACTGGAAGATTTAGAGAGAACTGGTTTGGATGAAGAGCCTACACAGGTGCAGCTCAGGTGTGTACTGTTGTGTTTTCTTGTACATCCAAATCATTTGGTCTTATTTACAGGATTTGCATGCATTTTTAAGTTACCAGTGGTTGCAAAATATGAAACAAGCCTGTTACACTCAACTCAAATACTGCAAACCATTTCAGGTGGCATGTAATGAAAGGATGGCTGAAGTAAGGATTCTGCAATCCTTAATGTGTGGATTTCACAAAAATTCAATGATAGCATCTCCAGCAAATATTGATAGTTATCTGTAAGTCAATCCTGGGCATGTCTGTAAATTGATTTGTCAGAATGGGTACATGAAATCAGTTTTCTGTAGACATACACAAAAGAGGAAACTCAAAAAATTTGGGATAAAATGCTTGAGAAACTCTGCTGTCTTCAGCATCTTTCTGCTGTGTTCTTGATTAGTTCAGCTGCTGATTGTCTTCCATACCATTCTAACTCTATCACCCCATCCAGCATGTTCTCTCCATCAGTCTCTGTCTCCAACACTCTCGTTCTTCCATGTTGTCACAATATACTCCAGACCTGCTTTCATCCATTTAGGGATCAATAAGTAAATCACTGAAGAGAATAGTAATTCCACTAAATCACAGAATAGAATAGTAATTCCAGTAAATCATAGAATAGAATAGTAATTCCACTAAATCACAGAATAGAATAGTAATTCCAGTAAATCATAGAATAGAATTGTAATTCCAGTAAATCATAGAATAGAATTGTAATTCCAGTAAATCATAGAATAGAATTGTAATTCCAGTAAATCATAGAATAGAATTGTAATTCCGGTAAATCATAGAATAGAATAGTAATTCCAGTAAATCATAGAATAGAATAGTAATTCCAGTAAATCATAGAATAGAATAATATATTCCAGTAAATCACAGAATAGATTCCTATTGTGTGATTTACTGGAATTACTATCATATTGTGTGATTTACTGGAATTACTATCCTACTGTGTGATTTACTGGAATTACTATCCCACTGTGTGATTTGCTGGAATTACTATCCTACTGTGTGATTTGCTGGAATTACTATCCTACTGTGTGATTTACTGGAATTACTATCCTACCGTGTGATTACTGGAATTACTATCCTATTCTGTGATTTACTGCAATTACTATTCTATTCTGTGATTTACTGGAATTACTATCCTATTCTGTAATTTACTGCAATTACTATTCTTCTTCTTCTGCTGCGTTCATCCAGAGTTTTTTTTTGTGACGTGATTGCGTTGTGCCTGTTTACAGCAGAGCTGCGTTCTTGTGCCGTTAGGCCGACACATCCGACTTCTGCGGGCATTTGTTGACCGGGTTAACCTTCCCTGGGAATTACTATTCTATTCTGTGATTTACTGTAATTACAATTCTATTCTGTGATTTACTGGAATTACTATTAGTAATTCCAGTAAATCACAGAAATGGATGGTAATTCCAGTAAATCACACTTGGGGATTGGGCATATGGTGTTAGCCCCGTGTGTGTACAGACCAGTTGGTGCTGGGTGGGTGGGTGGACGATGAGGTCAGTGCCACCCGGGTCACCTGGACATGTCCTGGTAGCCACGTGAGTCTGGGTCAGGTCCACCTGGCAGCCCAGGTCAGTGTGTACACATCTGCTTCGACGGTGTTTGAACACACAACCACTGTACTCAGGTTAATATGTTAAGTAAAAAAGCAAGAAAGAGACAAACATCTTTCTTCGGTCATGTGATGAGAAGAGAGGTATTGGAGAACATCGTGACAACTGGAAAGATCAAGGGGAAGAGAGGCAGAGGCAGACTAAGAGAAATGCTGGATAGATAGAGACGGTGGCACGGAGAATATCATCAGCAGAGTTGGTCCAGTAAACCAAAGATCGAGATCTGTGGAGAGCCCTTGAATGCCTACGTCAGCTGGGAGGACACTTGATGATGATGATGAAAAAACAATGGAACTGGCTACCACACCTCGTGTAGATCATCATGGCCGAATGGATAAGAGCGTGTGTTCTTAAACATCCGGTGTCGTGATGTCTAGGTTAGGGTTCAGCCCCTACACTGGACAGTTGGACTAGAATGTTAACCTATCGTCCTTGACTTGGGGACGTAAATTACAAGTACTTCTGAAGTCAGAGTGGGTTCGCCTGATGGCGAGGAACACTGTTAATAGGGAAAGCTAATCCACACGCACAATTCAGTCCAGCACTGCTAGAAGTTGTGTATATGGGCTAGTGCTTAAGTTCAAAGTGTGCGAGCGCCAAAAAACCACACATACACTCACTCACACACACACACCTCATAAAGCTGTGACCCAGAGTATGCCAGATTTTAGATTCCATACACAGCAGTTTGTGCAGTATAATAACCTTGACCTGATGTATCCTGCCAGATATGATGATGCCTACCAGTACCAGAACATCTTTGGCCCGCTGGTCAAGCTGGAGGCTGACTATGATAAACGACTGAAGGAGTCCCAGACTCAGGACAACATCGTTGTTCGCTGGGACACTGGCCTCAACAAGAAACGCATTGCCTATTTTTGTCCTATCCAAGGCCAACGATGGTAAGCCTGCGCTTTCTTTAACAGTTGGATGGTGTCAGAATTGTGACATATTGAATAGTTAGACTTCCAGGCATGTGATTTGTAAATAATTATACTGTCAGAAATGTGAATTCTTGAACAATTAGAAGAGTGCCAGAAATACACATTCTTGCACTGTTAGAAGACTGTAAGAAATGTGAATTCTTTAACAAATGGAAGACTCAGAAATACGAATTGTTGATAAATTAGAAGACTCTCAGAAATGTGAATTCTTGAACAATTAGAGCGTCAGAATATGAACTCTAGAAAGGTTAGACGTAATCTAACGTGTAATAATAATGAGACACATAATCTAACATGTCTTGTGTCCTGCACATTTTACATATTTAGATGTCTGGGGTGCATGTCTTGTACTTTTTATCAGAGTTTGTTTTATGTAGGTGAATAATAGCATTGATGTAATCGACAGAAATGAAACTGATGCACGGTGACGAGCTCAAACTGCGTTACGTCGGAGAACTGCAGAAACCTTGGTCCAGTGTTGGCCATGTCATCAAAATTCCGGACAGTATCCTTTTCCTGGTTGGTGACCCAGGCAAGCAGATGTGAATACATAGTCATGTATGCTCTCTGTGCTTTTGTGATCCTTAAAGTTATGGGTATCCAGTTTTCTTTATCTGTGCTTTTTGGGGCAGATGTACTGAAGTTCGATACTACACATGAGCTTTGACTTAACAGGTCTTGATACTAATTCAGGTGTTTAGTTCACATAAAACCTGTGTCAATTGTGGCACATGGATTGTGTCGATGGTGGTGTTGATTTTTTAAACTATGTTTAACACTGTTTTGAAACTCTTTTAGCTCTAATGTTTTGACACTCTTTTAGTTCTGATGTTTTGAAACTTGTATTTAAGCTCTGATGTTTTGAAACTTGTATTGAAGCTCTGATGTTTTGAAACTTGTATTTCAGCTGTGATGTTTTGAAGCAGCCAGCCACTGTTGTAATGTAGGAGTATAAAGATTGACAGTGATGATTAGGAAGTTTGTTGTTACATGTTGTGATAGTTCTTAACTAGTGTCAGATCACAGTGACGAGGTTGCTATTGAACTCAAGAGTAATGCTGGTGTGCCAGAGACCTGCACCCACAACTTTGTCCTGGACTTTGTTTGGAAATCCACTTCCTTTGACAGGTATGGTAGTTTACAAATCCACTTTGACAGGTATGGTAGTTTATAAATTCACTTTGACAGGTATGGTAGTTTACAAATTCACTTTGACAGGTATGGTAGTTTACAAATTCACTTTGACAGGTATGGTAGTTTACAAATTCACTTTGACAGGTATGGTAGTTTACAAATTCACTTTGACAGGCATGGTAGTTTACAAATCCACTTTGACAGGTATGGTAGTTTACAAATTCACTTTGACAGGTATGGTAGTTTACAAATTCACTTTGACAGGTATGGTAGTTTACAAATCCACTTTGACAGGTATGGTAGTTTACAAATTCACTTTGACAGGTATGGTAGTTTACAAATTCACTTTGACAGGTATGGTAGTTTATAAATTCACTTTGACAGGTATGGTAGTTTACAAATTCACTTTGACAGGTATGGTAGTTTACAAATTCACTTTGACAGGTATGGTAGTTTACAAATTCACTTTGACAGGTATGGTAGTTTACAAATTCACTTTGACAGGTATGGTAGTTTACAAATCCACTTTGACAGGTATGGTAGTTTACAAATTCACTTTGACAGGTATGGTAGTTTATAAATTCACTTTGACAGGTATGGTAGTTTACAAATCCACTTTGACAGGTATGGTAGTTTACAAATTCACTTTGACAGGTATGGTAGTTTACAAATTCACTTTGACAGGTATGGTAGTTTATAAATTCACTTTGACAGGTATGGTAGTTTACAAATTCACTTTGACAGGTATGGTAGTTTACAAATTCACTTTGACAGGTATGGTAGTTTACAAATTCACTTTGACAGGTATGGTAGTTTACAAATTCACTTTGACAGGTATGGTAGTTTACAAATCCACTTTGACAGGTATGGTAGTTTACAAATTCACTTTGACAGGTATGGTAGTTTACAAATTCACTTTGACAGGTATGGTAGTTTACAAATCCACTTTGACAGGTATGGTAGTTTACAAATTCACTTTGACAGGTATGGTAGTTTACAAATTCACTTTGACAGGTATGGTAGTTTATAAATTCACTTTGACAGGTATGGTAGTTTACAAATTCACTTTGACAGGTATGGTACTTTACAAATTCACTTTGACAGGTATGGTAGTTTACAAATCCACTTTGACAGGTATGGTAGTTTACACATTCACTTTGACAGGTATGGTAGTTTACAAATTCACTTTGACAGGTATGGTAGTTTGCAAATCCACATCCTTGGACATGTTTAGTTTAGTCGATGGATCAACATCACGGCACACGAGTGTAACCCATAAGTGCTTCGTTCTCCTCCTACCTCAAACCTGAGTCTGGAGAAACTCCCACTAACCTACCAACCCACTAAACATCCGGTGTGCTGATGCTGAGGTAAGGGGTTCAACCCCTACAGCGGATAGTTGGACTAAAATAATTACGTATCACCCTTGATTTGGGGACATAAATTACAAGTACCTATGAAGTTGGAGTGAATCACCTGTTGGCGAGAGACACTGTTAATAGGGAAAGCTAATCCACTCGCAAAATTCAGTCCCATTCTACTAGAAGTAATGTGTATGGACTATCCTTGAGTTCAATAAAAAAAATTCAGTTTTGTTTGGTCATATTTGTTTTGCTTGCCATGTTATTGTTTGTATTGTCTTGTGATGTTAAGAAAGGTCTTCTTCTTCTTCTTCTTCTTCTTCTTCTTTGTTCATCCGGAGTTTTTTTCCGGACGTGATTGCGTTGTGCCTGTTTACAGCAGAGCTGCGTTCTTGCGCCGTTAGGCCGACACATCCGACTTCTGCGGGCATTTGTTGACCGGGTTAACCTTCCCGGGGGTTTCTTAGGACGTTAGACTCACTGTTGTGGTGTTATCTCCCATCCCATCTTGGCCCATATAGAACAGCCAAAGGCATCCTGGTCAGCCCTCAAGGGAAGGCAGGGGCAGACCATGGGCATTCCCCGCCATCCAAGGAGGCTTCCATAATTGCAGAGCCATCACACAGCGCTCTGGTACTGGGCTCACCCAAGGAATCGTCATGTCCTGCACATGGCTGCTTAGCCTCACTTCCGTATATTGGGCCTTCCGTTCACCATAGGCTGTTCTTCTGGAATTCGGACTTTCCACGTAATGGATTTGCTATCCGAACAATATTCCATTTTGTGCCACAGGGACACTTTTTCCACCTTTTATGAAGCCCACACAGTGAGCTTTCGATTCGGACTTTCCACGTAATGGATTTGCTATTCAAGCAATATTCCATTTCATGCCTCTGGGAGGCTTGAGTAACCGACATGCCTGTGGTATGAAGTGTGGCAGTCTAAATACTTCTTCATGTTCATTTAAATGTCAACCTGAATACAGTTAAAGTAAGCTGCAGTCGACTTGAGCTTGTTGATATCTCCATAGAGCTTGTCCTCGAATGAAGCAGGTGTGGGCCAAAATATCTTTCTCTGTTCTGCATATATTGGGCACTCTTGCAGCAAATGTTTAGCTGTCATTTTACCAGTTCCACAATTACATTCATCTGTATCTCCTATCTTTAGTTTGTTGAACAAGTGGTATTTCAGCCTATTATGTACTGTGCGGAGTCTGAAGATTGTTACTTGTTCTCTTCGGTCGAGTTTGTAATATGCATCATCCTTCTGGTGGCCAGGATGCTCTGATTCCCATTTGGTTCTATAAGTGCTTTTTATCAACCTCTTTGTCTCATTATAGGTTATGTCTATGTCAGGCTGTGGTAGTCGTCCGCCCTCTTTTGCCAGTCTGTCAGCCTCTTCATTTCCAGGTATACTGCAATGTGATGGGATCCACTGTATTACAACTTTTTTGGATTTCTGGCATAGCCCATGGAGTGCTGCTCTTAGGTCAGCTATTTCTGTGCTGTTATTGCTCTTCAGTATTGAGACAGCTGACTTTGCATCTGTGAAGATAGCTATTTGCTTCTCTTTATTTTCCTCCATCAAGAGCATTTCTGCTGCAGTTTTCAGAGCCTCTACCTCCGCTTTGAAGTTACTTGAAAACTTTCCAGTTGCCACTGAATTTGTTTTTTTTCACTCCATTTTTTAAATTTAGGAGAATTCCTCCTCCTCCATTCTCTACTGAATTTTTGGCTGATCCATCTGTATATGCATGGGTCCAATTGCTGCTTGGGTAATGTTCTTTTATGTAGTTTAGGGTTATTTCTCTTCTTTCGGTTTCATGCTGAGTGTTCTTTTTCTCAATACCAGGAATGTTTTCTATCATCTCAGGCAGTTGCTGCTGTCTCCAAGCTGGGAACTTGTCTGCATTGTAAATGGGTCTGACTGTTGACATGTTAAGTATGGGATCTGCCCTAATCTTTCGTTTTGCAGTTTCTACAAAGTTGCTACACTTCAGTCTTCCCTTTCCAAAACCACTAAACCTTTTATACATAGGGTGGTCTGTCAATCTTCTAAATTTTTCAGCTTGTTGCTGGGCTCTGCTATCTCTTCTATCCTGCATTGGTTGTAAACAAGTGATCTTTTCTAATTCATTAATAGGCGTTGTCTTCAGGCTTCCAGTTATGATTCGCATTCCTTGATTTTGGACTCTACTTATTTTGTTAAAGTTTGACTTAGCTGCTGTTGCCCAAGCTGCAATGCCATATTCCAGTACTGGCCTCACCCGTCCAGTATATAACTTCTTGAGAACTTTCTCATCTGCTCCCCACGTTGTACCAGCAAGCTTTTTCATGATTGCCATTCTTTGCCTTGCTCTTGTTCGATTTTTCTCAACCTGTGTTTTCCATGTCAGGTGACGATCAAATGTGACTCCTGGATAGTTTGGATTTTCTTCATGGCGCAATATTTTTCCATTCAATACCAGCTTAGGTTGCTGAGTTTTAGTTGAGAGGGAGAACACTGTGCATGTTGTTTTCTCCTCACTTATCTTCACTAGCCATGATTTTGACCAGTCCTCTAGCGCTAATAGGGCTTGCTGTATTCTGCTGTTAGCTGTACTAATATATTCTTCAGATGTCCATATGGCTAGGTCATCTGCAAAGGATGATGTGTGTACTCTGACTGGAAAATTGTCTGTGATGTCGTTTATATATGCTAGGAATAATGTTGGTGAAAGAACTCCTCCTTGGGGGACACCTTGCTCCAACAGCATCATTTTGCTGGTTTGTCCTTGTACTTTTGTCCTGGCAGTTCTGTTCTCAAGGTAGTGGCTGATCCAATTGTACATTTTCCCACAAACATGCATTTTTTGCAGTTTTACTTTCAGTCCTTCCTTCCATACTTTATCAAATGCTTTTTCTAAATCTACCCTATCTAGTGTGTGCTTTTTCTCTTGGAAGGCATCCTCTATTTCCTGAGCTATATAGGTTATTTGATCTTCAGTGGATCTGTACTTTCTGAATCCTGCTTGGTGTGGTGTTAAGAGTTGGTTTTCTTCCAGATGCCATGTTAGCCTGCCATTGATAATGCGTTCCATTAATTTTCCTACACAGCTAAGTAGACTGATAGGTCGATAGCCATTTGGTTCTTCCAGGTCTTTTCCTTTCTTTGGGACTGGTATTAGTATAGCTTCCTTCCATGCCTGTGGGACTATTCCCCTCTTCCAGCTGTAATTTAGGACTGCTAGTAGTTTCTTTTTTGCCTTAGTGCCTAGTCCTATTAGCATTTCATTTGTGATTCCATCCTTTCCTGGTGATTTCTTCTTTTTTAGGGCATTCATTGCCTGTTCCATTTCTTCCATTGTTAGATTTGCCATCATATATTCTGCTGCTGTCTCTGTATTTCTATGATGTATCTGTTTATCTTTGATTGCTTTCTTCTGTTCGGTTGTAATATCAATGTGGTTTGCACTGGCATAGTGTTCCATTAGTGCATTTGCAGCCTTTTTTCCTGTAAGCAAGGCATTTCCTTGTTTAATTGTTATTTGTTTGTTTCTAGGTCCTTCATTGTTCATGGCTTTCACTAGTTTCCATGATGTGACAGTTGGACTTCGGAACAACAATATATCCTGGCCTACCACAGGGATCACCATTATCTCCGGTACTGTTCAACGCCTACACAGTGAGAATCACCAGTGAGCAGATCACTGGACCTGGCAGGACATTGTCGTATGCCGATGATGTTTTAGTGTATCGTCAGGGTAAGGATAGAGAGGAGGTTGCTGTGGAACTACAAACCGAACTCAATCGCATAAGTACTTGGTGTGATGAAGCTGGGGCAATGGTCAACCCAACAATGGCAACAGTGACTTGGTTCTCGTTGAATAATCATATTGTCAACAATCCAACACCAACTGTAATGCTGTGTTCAGAGACGGTGGAAAGAACGCAGGCAATGAATTACCTGGGGATACGGTTTGATCGAAGCCTTGCTTATAATGTGCACATAGACCAGGTGATAACAAAGGCCAAGCGGGGTTTGGCAGCGATGCGGGTGATGGCGGCAGCAAACTGTGAGCAGCGCCATCTATGTCTTCTGTACGAGGGGCTGGTCATGTCTGTTTTGGAGTATGCAATGGCAATCCTGACTCTCAGCCATAAGCAGATAGAAAGGATGGAAAGGATACAGAATGAAGCTATGCGCATTATTCTTGGATGTACAAGAGATACAGCATGCAGGGCGATGCGCTACCTTCTTGATTTTCCAACCATTGAAGAGAGAATACAAGTTTGCAGGGCACGCGCCTACCTCAGAATTAACGCAAACACACAACATCCACTGCATAGTGAAATTAGGAAGGTGAAGGGCAGCAGGTTAAAAAGAGGACGGTCGTGGATGGGTCAAGCCGAAGACATTCTTCAACAGGTGTGTTCACTTGAGGACTTAGAACCTGGCGAGGAGTGGGTGCAAGTGCCAACAGACTTCTGCACATCCTTTTCAGTTTGCATCCAACTAGATAGAAAAGGCAGACAAGAAAATCCGGCTGCTGTGGAGGCTGAAGTACAAGCGTTGATTTTCGAGAATTCGCTAGACGGTGACGCGGTCATCTACACAGATGGATCGGTCGTCCGACATGTGAGAAGCTCATGGGCCTTTACAACTCGGGCCGGAGGGAGAATTGTGAAGGAGGACTCTGGTGCTTTCACTGAAACCACAAGTAGCCTGACCATGGAAGTCATGGCAGTAAGTAAAGCAATAACATGGCTCGAGACACAGACATTCACTAGGGCTTGTTTCCTTAGCGACTCAATGAACATGATCAAGAGGATAGAGGAGGGGTCGATCCGAAGAGAATGGTTGCTGCCTCTGAAGCGGTCTCGGCTGGCAAAGATTAGTTTCATCTTCGTGCCAGGTCATGCGGGAGTACAAGGAAATGAGCGGGCTGACAAGCTCGCAGGTGAGGCTACTGTGGAGGGCGGACGCGCCATGGACCAGGCTGACATTCTGAATGCTCTACGAGAAGTGAGACTTTTGCGAGAACCAAGTGATGACTGTGAATCTACAACAATGGCCAGACTGTGGGAGCAGCAAATTAAAAGAGGGGTGGCCAAACAAGAACACTACGCAGGAAGCCAAAGAAGATTGATAAACCAACACAGAACTGGCGTCGTTAGCCGCTACACGCTGCGGGATTTGCTGAGGAGGGGATCCGAGCACTTATGGACTGAATGGTTCGATGTGCAACGAGGATGATCTGTCGACTAACTATCTAACTAACTAGTTTCCATAGTTTGTTTCCATCCCTGTCAAAATTCAGGTTTTCTGTTATTTTCCTCCAACAATCTCTTGTTGTTTGATTTACTGTTCTTTTATATTTTGCTGAGATGGCTTTGAGAGAGATGTTCGCTTCAGTTGTTTGTTCTCTCTCTGCGGTCTTCCTAGCATCTTCAACTTTGTCCTCCAAAATTTGTAGTTCTTCAGTCCAGTATGGTTTGTAATTTTTCCTCGCTCCTCTTGGAATAGACTCAGTGGCCGCCTGTATTATTGCTCTGTTTAGACTTTCCACCATTTGCTTCATGTTGCCATATCGTGTATTTATGTTTTCACAATATTTGTCTGTTAGTATGGCAAATCTGTCCCAATCTGCTCGTTTGTAACTCCAGCGGGGCAAAGGCTTTTGCTCCTGTGGAACATACTCCATATTCATTACAAGCTTGATTGGTCTGTGGTCACTACCTGCTAATTGGTCCAGCACATGGTGATCGATTTTGTGGAGGATGTCTCCTGTGCAGAAAGCTAAGTCTGGAGTAGAAGTGGTAATCCATCTTCTGGAGTAGAAGCTCGGTGTGTCATCCACTTTGTTGAGTAGATGGAGATTTGAGTCTATTTCCCAGTCCTCCACTTCATCTCCTCTTTTGTCAGTATCTGGGTATCCCCATCTTTCTGAACGGCTATTAAAGTCTCCGACAACAATGCAATTTGTGTCAGTTATTTTCATGTTTGAGAGTGTAAGATCCTTATCTGCCGGGCTATACAGATTGTAAATTCTTATTTTCACGTCCTTTATCATTATATCAACACCTATAATTTCCGTTTGGTTGTCAGAGATCACAGATACTTCACTGCAAGGTATTGTATTTCGTGTAAGTATTACAACTCCTCCTTTGTGTCCTTCGCGGTCGAAACGTGTGGCCTGATATCCCTCGACTGAAAATGTGCGATTGGCGTTGAGGTGTGTCTCTTGAATGCATGCCACATCTATTCTATCTTTATGAAGACGCTGTGTTAGGGAGGCTTTCTTGTTATAAACTCCTTCGGCATTCCACTGTAGTATGTTGAGTGTCCGGGGTGTTTGGTCAATAGCTCTTAACCTACTCCTCTGTGCCTTGACTCCACAGCACAGGGGAAGGTGACCACCAGTAGTCATGGGTGGACCCCCTCGAGGCAGGGGGCCCGGCACTATCACCGCCTGATGGGACTTCACGGGATTAGCACCATAACGATTAATTAAGAAAGGTCTAATGTGAATGTTTTTGGTCATGTTTGTTTTGCTTGCCATGTTATTGTATGTATTGTCTTGTGATGTTAAGAAAGGTCTAATGTGAATGTTTTTGGTCGTATTTGTTTTGCTTGCTATGTTATTGTTTGTATTGTCTTGTGATATTAAGAAAGGTCTAACGTGAATGTCTTCATGCCACGTAGAATGCAGTCTGCACTGAAGACATTTGCTGTGGATGAGACTTCCGTGTGGGGCTACATCTACCACAAGCTGCTGGGCCACGAAGTTGAAGACATTGCACTCAAGTGCACACTCCCCAAGAGATTCTCTGCCCCAGGCCTGCCAGAGCTGAATCACTCCCAGGTGTATGCGGTCAAAACTGTTCTGCAGAGACCTCTCAGCCTCATTCAGGTAAGTGTCATCTGTTTAGTGACATTTTTCTAACAGCCTCATACAATTGTTACTGTACAGTGGTGTCCTTACAGCCTCAAAAAAGTGTTGCCTGTTTAGTGTTATGTTTCTAACGGCCTCAGTCTCTCTCTCTCTCTGTGTACCTTCCTTTTACCTGTACTCATTTCTGACTATGTCAGCTGCATTTGCTTAGGGTCTGCAGTGTTAGTGAGGTGTGCTATTTACACTGATGTACCTGACTGTTAACCCTTGCATCTACCTGTTATGTGTGTAGCTTCTATTACATGTGTAATTTTTTTTACCTGTGATTTCTTGAGCCCTGTATTCCCCCATTGGGGTGTGAGCCTTCAGTTAACTAGCGCCAAGCCTTGCTGTCTTTTGTTATATCCTGCAGCTCTTTCCATGTCCTCCCCATAGAGTTCCTCTGTCTGTAATTATCTTCTCAGAGTGTTTTGAGTCTCTGTCTCATTTAGCCTATGGGTTCCACAGGGAAGTGTTTAGTTACACTATCTTCAGGTGTTCTCATTGTGTATCCTGTCCAGCATGTGTCTGTTTCTCACCTCTTGGTTCACAGGAATTTGTGTAGCTCTCTACCGGGTGAATTCTTTGAATTCCATTTCTGGCGGTGGTTGTTGTTGTCTTCTTAACCCAGTCTATTTCAGTCAGGATAACAAAGTTGACAAAAGGCATCTTTGTCATGTTTTTATTTCTAATGTATCTGTTAATTTTCCGTCATGAAGAGCTCAACATTTCATATCTTCATATGCTGTCCATATTAACTTCATGATATTTCTATGAGGTCCCATAGGGATGCATCAGTCCCTAGATGGATTTCCTATCAATGCTGTCAAAGGCCTTTCCTAATCCACAAATCCAATATAAAGTGACAAATACAATACTTTGCTCTATTATATTCGTTATGTGACTGTCTGGTCAGTGTAGTAATTGTTTGGTCAGATTTCCTGCTTCTCCATCCCTCAGTTGTTTCTCACTGTCATCTCTGAATCTCTCCAAAATGATCCCCCTGAATGTTTTCTCAGGAACTTACAATAGCATTATTCCTCACACTCTTGTGCAGGTCCCCTTATGATTTTACCTGTGTACTTCTTTTATCTGTGTACCTTCTTGTACCTGTGTACCTTCTTTTATCCGTCTGCCATCCTGTTACCTGCATGTTTTTATAATTGTACACTTTTCTAACAATGTCATAAACTTTTTTCCAGGGCCCCCCAGGAACTGGCAAGACGGTGACCTCGGCCACGGTGGTGTATCACATGGTCAAGCAGAACAACGGCCCTGTGCTGGTGTGTGCCCCGTCCAATATCGCAGTGGACCAGCTGACTGAGAAGATCCACAAGACTGGTCTGAAGGTAAGACAGCAGCTTGTGCACTCACTGCCTGTATTGTGAAACATCGCAGTCTTGTTCATTCTTGTCATATTTGTATCCTATTGATTATTCTTGTCTGTACAGGTCTTCTATTTTCCCGTCTACACAGCTTGTTCACTCTTTGTTTATATTGTAAAACACTTCAGCCTCACTTATGATTGTCATAGTTACATGTATACAGCTAGAGACAATTGTCATTACATGACTCTTGTATCACTGCTAATGTTTGGTTGAATCTCAGGGCATAGTCCTTAGTGTCATCTCTCTCTCTCTCTCTCTCTCTCTCTCTCTCTCTCTCTCTCTCTCTCTCTCTCTCTCTCTCTCTCTCTCTCTCTCTCTCTCTCTCTCTCTCTCTCTCTCTCTCTCTCTCTCTCTCTCTCTCTCTCTCTCTCTCTCTCTCTCTCTCTCTCTCTCTCTCTCTCTCTCTCTCTCTCTCTCTCTCTCTCTCTCTCTCTCTCTTTCTCCTTTCTTTTACTCCTTGCTTTCAGCTTGTCTGAACTCTTCTTCTATTCTTCCCTTATGCATCTTTCTCGGTTTCTTCCTCCCACTACAGTCTGCCATCTCTGTGTGTGTTCCCATGTGGTTGACACATGAACACATGCCCTAGCCGTTCTAAGACTAACAAATACTCATTGCTTTAGCAGCCAGCAGTTTCCTAGCATTTGATTGCCTGTGCCACTTTGCTCTATAATCATTTGTGATAGGGTGAGGTAAGCAATCATCTGTCATTGTGACAGGCTGAAGTAATCAGTCATCTGTGATTGTGACAGGCTGAGGTAACCGGTCATATGTGATTATGATAGGCTGAGGTTATCAGTCATCTGTGACAAGCTGAGGTTATCAGTCATCTGTGACAGGCTGAGGTTATCAGTCATCTGTGATTGTGATAGGCTGAGGTAGTCAGTCAAATGTGATAGGCTGAGGTAATCACTCATCTGTGACAGACTGAGGTCAGTCAAATAAAGGAACCTTTTCCATACATATTGGGTATATGGTGCTGTCTCATGTTTGAAAGGACCAATGGCACTCTGTGGGTGATGAAGTCAAAGTCATACTGGCTACTTTTGCTTCCCAGGTGATTCCTACTGACCCTTTTAGGCTGAGTTGACTTGGGGATCCAGATCCATTTAAAAATGCAACCTCATTTCCATGGAGATTTGAACACTGGGCTGGCAGGCAAGCATGCTAGCCACTGTACGACTGCAGCCCCTGGGACTCTCAGTTTGCTGAAATACTCAACACATTCCTGTGATAAAACATCGGCTCTAGGTGTTGATTGTTATATACATATTTATATTTGCCAGGTTGTTCGCTTGTGTGCCAAGTCCAGAGAGGCCATAGACTCGCCAGTTTCCTTCCTGGCCCTGCACAACCAGATACGAAGTCTGGACACGTAAGAACCACGCTTATCAATCATTTTAACTAGCTGCTGGTAACATTTCCACATGTCTTCACAATTTGTTTCAGAAATGTACATTCTCTGCCAATCCTTTTTATGTGTGTGTGTGTGTGTGGAGAATCCCCAATGATCTTAATGTAATCATTAATGCTGAGTGTTATTTTTTTTTAAAAGTTTCCACAACATTGCTGGTTGTTGTTGTTTGTTGCTTGGGTATTAAGTTGGAGACCATAGAGAAAATGCCCGGTTCACTGTTTTTATAACAGGAAGTTTGGATACAGAACTATACAGTTTGTCAAATGAAATTACAGATTAGTTGTGTTATCCATACAGAACTATACAGTTTGTCAAATGAAATTACAGATTAGTTGTGTTATCCATACAGAACTATACAGTTTGTCAAATGAAATTACGGATTAGTTGTGTTATCCATACAGAACTATACAGTTTGTCAAATGAAATTACAGATTAGTTGTGTTATCCATACAGAACTATACAGTTTGTCAAATGAAATTACAGATTAGTTGTGTTATCCATACAGAACTATACAGTTTGTCAAATGAAATTACGGATTAGTTGTGTTATCCATACAGAACTATACAGTTTGTCAAATGAAATTACAGATTAGTTGTGTTATCCATACAGAACTATACAGTTTGTCAAATGAAATTACAGATTAGTTGTGTTATCCATACAGAACTATACAGTTTGTCAAATGAAATTACGGATTAGTTGTGTTATCCATACAGAACTATACAGTTTGTCAAATGAAATTACAGATTAGTTGTGTTATCCATACAGAACTATACAGTTTGTCAAATGAAATTACGGATTAGTTGTGTTATCCATACAGAACTATACAGTTTGTCAAATGAAATTACAGATTAGTTGTGTTATCCATACAGAACTATACAGTTTGTCAAATGAAATTACAGATTAGTTGTGTTATCCATACAGAACTATACAGTTTGTCAAAATGAAATTACAGATTAGTTGTGTTATCCATACAGAACTATACAGTTTGTCAATGAAATTACAGATTAGTTGTGTTATCCATACAGAACTATACAGTTTGTCAAATGAAATTACGGATTAGTTGTGTTATCCATACAGAACTATACAGTTTGTCAAATGAAATTACAGATTAGTTGTGTTATCCATACAGAACTATACAGTTTGTCAAATGAAATTACAGATTAGTTGTGTTATCCATACAGAAACTATACAGTTTGTCAAATGAAATTACGGATTAGTTGTGTTATCCATACAGAACTATACAGTTTGTCAAATGAAATTACAGATTAGTTGTGTTATCCATACAGAACTATACAGTTTGTCAAATGAAATTACGGATTAGTTGTGTTATCCATACAGAACTATACAGTTTGTCAAATGAAATTACAGATTAGTTGTGTTATCCATACAGAACTATACAGTTTGTCAAATGAAATTACAGATTAGTTGTGTTATCCCATACAGAACTATACAGTTTGTCAAATGAAATTACAGATTAGTTGTGTTATCCATACAGAACTATACAGTTTGTCAAATGAAATTACAGATTAGTTGTGTTATCCATACAGAACTATACAGTTTGTCAAATGAAATTACAGATTAGTTGTGTTATCCATACAGAACTATACAGTTTGTCAAATGAAATTACAGATTAGTTGTGTTATCCATACAGAAACTATACAGTTTGTCAAATGAAATTACAGATTAGTTGTGTTATCCATACAGAACTATACAGTTTGTCAAATGAAATTACAGATTAGTTGTGTTATCCATACAGAACTATACAGTTTGTCAAATGAAATTACAGATTAGTTGTGTTATCCATACAGAACTATACAGTTTGTCAAATGAAATACAGATTAGTTGTGTTATCCATACAGAACTATACAGTTTGTCAAATGAAATTACAGATTAGTTGTGTTATCCATACAGAACTATACAGTTTGTCAAATGAAATTACAGATTAGTTGTGTTATCCATACAGAACTATACAGTTTGTCAAATGAAATTACAGATTAGTTGTGTTATCCATACAGAACTATACAGTTTGTCAAATGAAATTACAGATTAGTTGTGTTATCCATACATAACTATACAGTTTGTCAAATGAAATTACAGATTAGTTGTGTTATCCATACAGAACTATACAGTTTGTCAAATGAAATTACAGATTAGTTGTGTTATCCATACAGAACTATACAGTTGTCAAATGAAATTACAGATTAGTTGTGTTATCCATACAGAACTATACAGTTTGTCAAATGAAATTACAGATTAGTTGTGTTATCCATACAGAACTATACAGTTTGTCAAATGAAATTACAGATTAGTTGTGTTATCCATACAGAACTATACAGTTTGTCAAATGAAATTACAGATTAGTTGTGTTATCCATACAGAACTATACAGTTTGTCAAATGAAATTACAGATTAGTTGTGTTATCCATACAGAACTATACAGTTTGTCAAATGAAATTACAGATTAGTTGTGTTATCCATACAGAACTATACAGTTTGTCAAATGAAATTACAGATTAGTTGTGTTATCCATACAGAACTATACAGTTTGTCAAATGAAATTACAGATTAGTTGTGTTATCCATACAGAACTATACAGTTTGTCAAATGAAATTACAGATTAGTTGTGTTATCCATACAGAACCTATACAGTTTGTCAAATGAAATTACAGATTAGTTGTGTTATCCATACAGAAACTATACAGTTTGTCAAATGAAATTACAGATTAGTTGTGTTATCCATACAGAACTATACAGTTTGTCAAATGAAATTACAGATTAGTTGTGTTATCCATACAGAACTATACAGTTTGTCAAAAGAAACTTAAGATTAGTTGTATGTTGCCCATACTGAACCAGTGTATGTTGCCCATACTGAACCAGTGTATGTTGCCCATACTGAACCAGTGTATGTTGCCCATACTGAACCAGTGTATGCTGCCCATACTGAACCAGTGTATGCTGCCCATACTGAACCAGTGTATGCTGCCCATACTGAACCAGTGTATGCTGCCCATACTGAACCAGTGTATGCTGCCCATACTGAACCAGTGTATGCTGCCCATACTGAACCAGTGTATGTTGCCCATACTGAGCCAGTGTATGTTGCCCATACTGAGCCAGTGTATGTTGCCCATACTGAGCCAGTGTATGTTGCCCATACTGAACCAGTGTATGTTGCCCATACTGAACCAGTGTATGTTGTCCATACTGAACCAGTGTATGTTGCCCATACTGAACCAGTGTATGTTGCCCATACTGAACCAGTGTATGTTGCCCATACTGAACCAGTGTATGTTGCCCATACTGAACCAGTGTATGTTGCCCATACTGAACCAGTGTATGTTGCCCATACTGAACCAGTGTATGTTGCCCATACTGAACCAGTGTATGTTGCCCATACTGAACCAGTGTATGTTGCCCATACTGAACCAGTGTATGTTGCCCATACTGAACCAGTGTATGTTGCCCATACTGAACCAGTGTATGTTGCCATACTGAACCAGTGTATGTTGTCCCATACTGAACCAGTGTATGTTGCCCATACTGAACCAGTGTATGTTGCCCATACTGAACCAGTGTATGTTGTCCATACTGAACCAGTGTATGTTGCCCATACTGAACCAGTGTATGTTGTCCATACTGAAGCCAGTGTATGTTGCCCATACTGAACCAGTGTATGTTGCCCATACTGAACCAGTGTATGTTGCCCATACTGAACCAGTGTATGTTGCCCATACTGAACCAGTGTTGACATTGCAGAGTTCCTGAACTGAACAAGCTGCAGCAGCTGAAGGATGAGACGGGAGAGCTCTCCTCGGGCGATGAGAAGAGGTACCGCTCCCTGAAGAAACTGTGAGAAAGACCTGCTGCAGGTTGGGTACACTTGATGTGGCTGGCAGACAGTGTCCAGTTTGTCAACTTGCGTTGTATGCTCATATTTATGCAAACATGTAGTAATCTGACATGTAATTTATGCTGTCAGGAAATTTCAAGACAGTATGTAAACATATTACTTAAACAACATACAAATATTCACAAAAATAGCGTATTATACATTGTGTTTTATTTTTTAAATGAAATTATTTTCATACAATTGGGATCTCAAATGTTAGTTGTTTTTTTTTTTTTTTTAAATATAGCTTGAATTTCAGCAACCATGTGACATCTGGTACTTTTTTGTAACTGCATTCATAAAACTATTATATAGTGACACACCTTACAGCATAGATACTATAGTTACTTCATATTAGCATAAGAACAATTAAGTATCAGTTCTTGAGTATGAAAACTGAATATTCAATCACAGAGACTAAATATCTGGCTTGTTTTGTCACAATAAAATGAAAAGAGAATGTTATGCATACATTTACCTGGCAAAAACCTGGCACCACGAAAAGACTTGTGTCCTGTGCTTGGCAGGAAGTTCAAGGCAAAGGCAAGTTTGCATGCATAACATTTATTTTTTATTGTATTGTGACTTAGTGCCAGATTTTTCAGACTTTCTTTATATGTCTTGAAAATGCATTCACTGTGGAATAGACAGAAAGCTCATATGAGAGAACTTCAAATGAAAACCTTAAACATCCCAATGGCTCTTTGGGTTGTCCAAACAGATGGAAATCACTTGGGGCTAGATGCAAAAGGACACTTTTACTCAGAAGTTCACGTCATTCAGATTTGATTGCGGTTCGAAACTTCCTGCTTGACTCATACACTTGCTGGATTGACAGGAATGAACCACTATACTGGACCCTCATTCGCCGATGAATTTCTATAGGTTTCACTCCTTCACTGACTAAAAAAGATAACAGAATGCTGCTTCTCTTTGGTGCATGTCAAAAGTGGGGTGGCCATCTTTAAACTCATCATCGCTGTGATCATCCGCACCGTGATGTCACATGCTTGACCCTCTTTACATCCTTAACAATATTGACAGGTTACAAGACAATGGCATGGTTATTGTAGTTTCTATCACACTTTTAAGGTTTTCACTTGAAGTCCCCTCGTGTGTACGGTTGCTTGTTTGATTTGTAAAATCCAAGGTAAGTGTTGCAGAACTGTTGTTTTGTCCCAGGCTGCAGATGTGATTTGTTGCACCTGTGTTGGGGCGGGTGACCCACGCCTGGCCAAGCTGCAGTTCAGCTCTGTCCTCATTGACGAGAGCACACAAGCCACTGAGCCAGAGTGCATGATTCCCGTTGTGTTGGGCTGCAGACAGGTAAGACAGATAGCCTGATACCTAGTTTGTTTTTGGTTGTTGCTTTCACCAATCGTAGAGAATCTCAACAGATTGCTCTGAGCACCGGCCAGGTTTTTATATGTGTGTACCAAGATCACACTGGCTATAAATATCCTATTGTGGCTTTATTTTCTCGTTTATAAACATGTAGCGGGCAATGGATCTTTTTGGCCTTTTCATTATCCAGTTGCCAAGGGGCTTTTACCTGTTGCAACATTCACACATTTCCTCCTGAGTATTTTACCATGGTCTTAAGAATGTTAAATACTAGATCCATTACCCCAGGATTAGGGGAAATATACCACATTTTCTCTTTTTTGAAAAAAAAAAAAAAAAAAAAAAAATAATAATTGTAGCAGTTTTGTATGAGATAGTGTCCCTCTAACTCTCCATCCCAGCCTGGTGTCCAGTCACAGAACTAGTTCACATCAGAGACAGCTTCAGGTTGAGGCCTATTTTTCATTGTGATATTTGTTATCATCTGTTGTTAGCAATCCACGGACACCAGGACACCAGCATGTTATGTGATAACACATGGTTGAAAGTCAGAAATCAAAACAATTAGAATCATGTTTTGCGCACAAAGATAGTAACCACAGTATATAGAGAATAAGAACCTGCAGAGAAGTTGTCAAATAATAATAATGCTTCAATCCGTTATTAGTGTTAAAAACCCGACAGATGGAGATGAATCCACATGCACAATCTTCATCTGTCCTCTCCACTGCTTGTACAAGAAAAGCAACTCTCCAACAGCTGGTGGGTCATGAGAACTTACCTGATGTTGTAATCATCATGGATAGTAATCACAAGACGAGTGGCTGACCAGTTCCACTTTTGAAGATCGTGATCTTTCCATCAAGATACATGGACACAGATTGTTGGCGGGTGGGTTAATGTAGTTGGGGGGCTGGTTGGGCGGGCTGCTACACTGATAATTTTGTAAGTGGTCTTTCCGTGAAGATACAAGGACACATGGACACAGATTGTTGGCGGGTGGGTTAATGTAGTTGGAGGGTAGGGCGGGATGCTAACACTGATCATTTTGTAAGTGGTTGGACTAGTTTTAGACACCTGTGTTCGCTGTCCACCAACAGAGGAAAAGACTGGTCTGCAACATGCCATAGCCCTATCACATCACAGAGCCATAGCATTGCTGCTTGAGGACATGTTTGCTTGGAAACAGATTGTGCCTGTTGCAAACAACCCAGACAGTATGTGAAGCTGACTCAGAAGGAGATTAGTATTTAAGACAGTGCGCAGCTCAATAGATGAGGTGTTACTGGTAGAGTTGAAGTGTATGGGTTTGATCATAGGTGAAGTCTCCCTAGGCTCGGCTCATTAAGTCGTGTCATATGTGTCTGCAAGATAATCATATGGATTGTTTCTCTATCATGCCTACAACTACTACATGATAGTCACCGGACTGTTTGAGACGGTCTTTCCCCTGCAGCAAGGGGCACTAGTGGTCAGTAAGATTGCAGACGTGCCAAAATATAAACAACCCCTTTCTTATTCTGTGTGTAAATCTGTCGAAGCTCTGGCTGTAATTGTGTTTATGTTTGCCAGCTGTCTAGCTGGTCTTGTGTGTGTCAAACCTCAAGTTGACCCAGGGTTTACATCACTCCTTGAAATGACCCTCTGATTATGGCAAACCTCTATATGTTTATGTCAAACCTTGTTAGTCCAGTGTTAAATCAATCCTTGAAATCAAAATTCTAGTTGATGCCTTGTCTCTCTGTCAGACCTCTATTTGATGATGCCTTGTCTGTCTGTCAGACCTCTATTTGATGATGCCTTGTCTGTCTGTCAGACCTGTATTTGATGATGCCTTGTCTGTCTGTCAGACCTCTATTTGATGATGCATTATCTGTCTGTCAGACCACTATTTGATGATGCCTTGTCTCTCTGTCAAACCTCTATTTGATGTTGCCTCGTCTGTCTGTCAAATCTCTATTTGATGATGCCTTGTCTCTCTGTCAACCCCCCTAGTTGATGCCTTGTCTGTCTGTCAGACCTCTATTTGATGATGCCTTGTCTGTCTGTCAGACCTCTATTTGATGATGGCTTGTCTGTCTGTCAGACCTCTATTTGATGATGCCTTATCTGTCTGTCAGACCTCTATTTGATGATGCCTTATCTGTCTGTCAGACCTCTATTTGATGATGCCTTGTCTGTCTGTCAGACATCTATTTGATGATGCCTTGTCTGTCTGTCAGACCTCTATTTGATGATGCCTTGTCTGTCTGTCAGACCTCTATTTGATGATGCCTTGTCTCTCTGTTTAAACCTCTAGTTGATGTCTTATCTCTCTGACAGACCTCTATTTGATGATGCCTTGTCTCTCTGTCAAACCTCTATTTGATGATGCCTTGTCTGTCTGTCAAACCTCTATTTGACGATGCCTTGTCTCTCTGTCAAACCTCTATTTGATGATGCCTTGTCTCTGTCAGACTTCTAGTTGATGCCTTGTCTCTCTGTCAAATCTCTGTTTGCTGTCTTGACTCTCTGTCAAACCTCTACCTTATCTCTCTGTCAAACCTCTAATTTCTGCCTTGCCTCTCTATCAAACCTCTAGTTGCTGCCTTATCTCACTGTCAAACTTCTAGTTGCTGCCTTGACTCTCTATCAAACCTCTAGTTGCTGCCTTATCTCTCTCTGTCAAACCTCTAGTTTCTGCCTTGCCTCTCTATCAAACCTCTAGTTGCTGCCTTATCTCTCTGTCAAACCTCTAGTTTCTGCCTTGCCTCTCTATCAAACCTCTAGTTGCTGCCTTATCTCACTGTCAAACCTCTAGTTGCTGCCTTGACTCTCTGTCAAACCTCTACCATATCTCTGTCAAACCTCTAGTTGATACCTTGTCTCTCTGTCAAACCTCTAGTTGATACCGTGTCTCTCTGTCAAACCTCTAGTTGCTGCCTTGACTCTGTCAAACCTCTACCTTATCTCTGTCAAACCTCTAGTTGATGCCGTATCTCTGTCAAACCTCTACCTTATCTCTCTGTCAAACCTCTAGTTGATGCCTTGACTCTCTGTCAAACCTCTACCATATCTCTCTGCCAAACCTCTAGTTGATACCTTGCCTCTCTGTCAAACCTCTAGTTGCTGCTTTGACTCTCTGCCAAACCTCTACCTTACCTCTCTGTCAAACCTCTAGTTGCTACCTTGACTCTCTGTCAAACCTCTACCTTATCTCTCTATCAAACCTCTAGTTGATACCTTATCTCTCTGTCAGACTTCTAGTTGATGCCTTGTCTCTCTGTCAAATCTCTGTTTGCTGTCTTGACTCTGTCAAACCTCTACCTTATCTCTCTGTCAAACCTCTAATTTCTGCCTTGCCTCTCTATCAAACCTCTAGTTGATGCCTTCTCGCTCTGTCAAATGTTTGCTGTCTTGACTCTCTGTCAAACCTCTAGTTGCTGCCTTATCTCACTGTCAAACCTCTAGTTCCCTGGAATACTATCTGGTCAAAAAAGCACACTATAGCCGGATGTGTCAGCCTAAGGGTTTTGGCCCAAGGGCGCATAACAGACACACCGCGATCGCATCTGAAAAAACACTCCGGATGAACGCAAAGAAGAAGAAGAAACCTCTAGTTGCTGCCTTGACTCTTTGTCAAACCTCTACCATATCTCTCTGTCAAACCTCTAGCTGATACCCTTTCTCTCTGTCAAACCTCTAGTTGCTGCCTTGACTCTCTGTCAAACCTCTACCTTATCTCTGTCAAACCTCTAGTTGCTGCCTTGACTCTCTGTCAAACCTCTACCTTATCTCTCTGTCAAACCTCTAGTTGATGCCTTATCTCTCTGTCAAACCTCTAGTTGATGCCTTATCTCTCTGTCAAACCTCTACCTTATCTCTCTGTCAAACCTCTAGTTGCTGCCTTGACTCTCTGTCAAACCTCTACCTTATCTCTCTGTCAAACCTCTAGTTGATGCCTTATTGCTCTGCAAACCTCTAGTTGCTGCCTTGACTCTGTCAAACCTCTACCTTATCTCTCTGTCAAACCTCTAGTTGCTGCCTTGACTCTCTGTCAAATCTCTACCTTATCTCTCTGTCAAACCTCTAGTTGATCCTGGTGGGTGACCACTGCCAGCTGGGACCTGTGGTGATGTGCAAGAAAGCAGCCCGTGCGGGTCTCTCCCAGTCCCTGTTTGAACGCCTGGTTGTGCTGGGCATCCGACCCATCAGGCTGCAGGTCCAGTACCGCATGCATCCAGCTTTGAGCAACTTCCCATCGAACATCTTCTATGAGGGATCTCTGCAGAATGGAGTTACTGCTGGTAAGATCTGTTTCTTCCTTGGGCAGTTGTATTTTCATGGGTGAACATGTCATCCCTTGTGGGTAAACATTTCATCCCTTGTGAGTAAACATTTAATCCCATGTGGCTAAACATTTCATCCATCATGAGTAAACATTTAATCCCTTGTGGGTAAACATTTCATCCCTCATGAGTATACAGTGAATCCCATTTGGGTAAACATTTCATGCCTTATGAGTATACAGTGAATCCCATTTGGGTAAACATTTCATGCCTTATGATTAATTGTTTCATGTCTCATGAGTAAGCATTTCATTTGTCATGACTTAACATTTCATCCCTCATGCAATAAAGATTTAATCCCTTGTTAGTATACATTTCATCCTTTATCTGTAAATGGTATCAGTTGGTAAATAGATGTTAAGAGTACTCACCAGACAACAGGGAAATGTGGAGGCATTCCCCTGCTTGTCCCTGTCCCCCTCTCGCCACATGGACGCAGACATCAGGCCAAATGTTCATATTGTCTGTGTGTCCAGTTTATCAAGTTTCCCACCCAGTTGTGCCTTAATTTGTTGTATAAATGTTCCACACAATCATCTGTACACTGATACTGGATACATCCTGCAGCTGACCGCACGGGTGCTGGGTTGGATTTCCCGTGGCCTCAGCCAGACAAGCCGATGTTTTTCTACAGCACGTTTGGCACAGAGGAGATCTCCAGCTCTGGGACCTCTTATCTGAACCGGTGAGTGTGTGTTGTCTGCACCATCACAACATCTGACCTCTTATCTGAACCGGTGAGTGTGTCTTGTCTGCACCATCACAACATCTGACCTCTTATCTGAACCGGTGAGTGTGTGTTGTCTGCACCATCACAACATCTGACCTCTTATCTGAACCGGTGAGTGTGTCTTGTCTGCACCATCACAACATCTGACCTCAGCCAGGTGTAGGTCTGTGCATTGAGGTTTCATTGATCATGCTGATTACATAAAGACATGAAATCATAATACAATGTCTCATTGCTTGGGGATGTTGAAGATTCAAGTCTGCTTACCCAGGCAGTGGCCATGAGGTTAAAGGTTGGAGTGTTTAATTTGCCTTCAAGTAGAGAGAGAAAACCCCTGAGCCTGTAGGGTAACCTGACCTGTCAGCCAGGTGCTCCTGGTGCTAACTTGCCGTGAATGAATGCCTGCAGTTTGGTCCAGTCCTGAGCTGCTGTACTCTACTTGGTCCAGTCCTGAGCTGCTGTACTCTACTTGGTCCAGTCCTGAGCTGCTGTACTCTACTTGGTCCAGTCCTGGGCTGCTGTACTCTACTTGGTCCAGTCCTGAGCTGCTGTACTCTACTTGGTCCAGTCCTGGGCTGCTGTACTCTACTTGGTTCAGTCCTGAGCTGCTGTACTCTACTTGGTCCAGTCCTGAGCTGCTGTACTCTACTTGGTCCAGTCCTGAGCTGCTGTACTCTACTTGGTCCAGTCCTGAGCTGCTGTACTCTACTTGGTCCAGTCCTGAGCTGCTGTACTCTACTTGGTCCAGTCCTGAGCTGCTGTACTCTTCTTGGTCCAGTCCTGAGCTGCTGTACTCTACTTGGTCCAGTCCTGAGCTGCTGTACTCTACTTGGTCCAGTCCTGAGCTGCTGTACTCTACTTGGTCCAGTCCTGAGCTGCTGTACTCTACTTGGTCCAGTCCTGAGCTGCTGTACTCTACTTGGTCCAGTCCTGAGCTGTTGTACTCTACTTGGTCCAGTCCTGAGCTGCTGTACTCTACTTGGTCCAGTCCTGAGCTGCTGTACTTCTATTTGGTCCAGTCCTGAGCTGCTGTACTCTACTTGGTCCGGTCCTGAGCTGCTGTACTCTACTTGGTCCAGTCCTGAGCAGCTGCACTCTACTTGGTCCAGTCCTGAGCTGCTGTACTCTACTTGGTCCAGTCCTGAGCTGCTGCACTCTACTTGGTCCAGTCCTGAGCTGCTGTACTCTACTTGGTCCAGTCCTGAGCTGCAGTACTCTACTTGGTCCAGTCCTGAGCTGCAGTACTCTACTTGGTCCAGTCCTGAGCTGCAGTACTCTACTTGGTCCAGTCCTGAGCTGCTGTACTCTACTTGGTCCATTCCTGAGCTGCAGTACTCTACTTGGTCCAGTCCTGAGCTGCTGTACTCTACTTGGTCCAGTCCTGAGCTGCTGCACTCTACTTGGTCCAGTCCTGAGCTGCTGCACTCTACTTGGTCCAGTCCTGAGCTGCTGCACTCTACTTGGTCCAGTCCTGAGCTGCTGTACTCTACTTGGTCCAGTCCTGAGCTGCTGCACTCTACTTGGTCCAGTCCTGAGCTGCTGCACTCTACTTGGTCCAGTCCTGAGCTGCAGTACTCTACTTGGTCCAGTCCTGAGCTGCAGTACTCTACTTGGTCCAGTCCTGAGCTCGCAACCTGTTTGAACACTAACTTTATTACAGACTACATGTCCCCATAAACAATAACACAAAAAGACAATAATGGTAACTTATCTCAAACGACAACTAGCCAAAAAACATTCCCTTATGTATGGCACGTTACACCCTCCTTACGTATTTATAATGCCCATGTTAAACACTGCCTCAGTGAGTCATTTGTTATTGATTATTTTTCATGCGTTTTAATGCTTATTGTTCTTTTGTTGTCAAAAATTTGCTTCATAAGTGATGTTGAATGAAAGAATGTATGAATGGAAATAGAGAAGAAAGGCAGAATGTCAGACGGGCCTGCATGCCCAATTCTTAACCCTTTGAAAATAAAGACTTTCGTTCGTTCATTGGTCCAGTCCTGAGCTGCTGTACTCTATTTAGTCCAGTCCTGAGCTGCTGTACTCTATTTGGTCTAGTCCTGAGCTGCTGTACTCTATTTGGTCTAGTCCTGAGCTGCTGTACTCTATTTAGTCCAGTCCTGAGCTGCTGTACTCTATTTGGTCCAGTCCTGAGCTGCTGTACTCTACTTGGTCCAGTCCTGGGCTGCTGTACTCAACTTAGTACAGTCCTGAGCTGCTGTACTCAACTTAGTCCAGTCCTGAGCTGCTGTACTCAACTTAGTACAGTCCTGAGCTGCTGTACTCAACTTAGTCCAGTCCTGAGCTGCTGTACTCAACTTAGTCCAGTCCTGAGCTGCTGTACTCAACTTAGTACAGTCCTGAGCTGCTGTACTCAACTTAGTCCAGTCCTGAGCTGCTGTGCTCTATTTAGTCCAGTCCTGAGCTGCTGTACTCTACTTGCACCAGCAAATCAAGGTGGTATATTTTTAATGCCAGAAAGCATGACCATGTTCTCTGATTCTCCTTCTAACAGCCTTCTGGTGATGGCAGTAAGACGAAGACATGAACTAAATAATTATCCTTAGAGCAAAACTCCTGTCACCCATGTGTTAATTCTGGTGATGGCAGTAAGACGAAGACATGAACTAAATAATTATCCTTAGAGCAAAACTCTTGTCACCCATGTGTTAATTCTGGTGATGGCAGTAAGACGAAGACATGAACTAAATAATTATCCTTAGAGCAAAACTCTTGTCACCCATGTGTTAATTCTGGTGATGGCAGTAAGACGAAGACATGAACTAAATAATTATCCTGAGAGCAAAACTGTTGATGTGTTACTGAGGCTCATATGGGAAACAGAATAGTAACACTGACACCTGCTGTGCATGTTATATACGGTGACTAAGACGGGTTGGCATGGCATGGGCTGGCTCATGCTCTAGAGAACTCTTGCACCATCCAGCCGCTCATGGACAACCACTCATGGACAAGTCTACACAGGGACCTGTGCTTCATCGGGAGATGGCAGGCAGAACAGTTATACTCTTGACCAGCCAGGACAGCCGCCATCCTTCACTTTAGGATAGGGTCTCAGAGATTGAGTGCACACATATGTCAGCTCCATCTGTCTGCTTTGCCACCGTCCGTATGGGGACTAGGCAGAAAGCTAAGAGAAACACTGTATGGTGGGCTAAGAGACATACACTGTATGGTGAGCTCGGAAGCATTTGACATCCATACAGCAAGCAATATCTGATAAAATATTACGTGTAATTTGACTTCCATGTTTTAGAACTGAGGCTGCAAACATTGAAAAACTGGCTACCAAGCTTCTTCGAGCTGGGGTCAAACCACAGCAGATTGGGATCATAACCCCATACGAGGGTCAGCGGGCTTATCAAGTACAGCACATGCAGTACAATGGATCCTTGAACAAGAAGCTGTATTTGGTAAGTGTTTTGCATGTGTCCTTACCTGAATTGCCTGCGTATTTTCATTGTCATCCTTGTTTCTTTAAGCATTTTCATCAGTCATCCATATTTCTTGAATATTTTTAGCAGTGACAATTATTTCTTAATTTTTGTCAATCATCCTGTTTCTGGAACATTTTCATCAGTCATCTTTGTTTCTCATACATTTTCATCAATCATCCTTGTATCTTAAACATTTTCATCAATTATCCTTGTATCTTGAACATTTTCAACAATCATTCTAGTATCTTGAACATTTTCATCAGTCATCCTTGTTTTTTGAACATTTTCTTCAATCATTCTTGTTTCTGGAATATTTTTATCAATCATCCATGTTTATGGAACATGTTTATACCCTGCGTTACCACAGCAGTTTCAAAGGGACTATCATATCTTGTATTTTGTTTGCAAAGTTGCAGTTTACACTTGTGTACATAACCACCTCAGAGAATCGCAGCAACTGTTGTTTGTGTGTCGTAAACAGTGAATGACAGGCTGTGTGTCACATGCGGTAAACATGATGTGACAGGCCTGTGTGTCACGTGCCCAGACAGTGAACCATGCCACAGTCTATTGTGTGATTCAGCTGATAGAGTTTACGAAGTTAACACTTTAGTATGCAGTATGCACCTGGCCAGATACGGCACAGTATGCCAGGCCATACATTGTCTTTGTGTCTTCGTTATTCGCACACACAACTGGGCCGCATTGTTGTGAACACTGGTATATGTTCCTGAAGGTGATGGGGCAGCAGTGGGAGTCCACACCCATCCTGACACCCTGTTGACCCACAAACAAGTTCGCTGATAGAATATCAACAGAAAAAAAATGATCAAATCAATCAGAAAGCCACCAAGACCAGCTCAAGGTTATTACTGCTTTATGGACGACCAGAACAAACCATTATTCTGTGCCTCAGAACAGAACACATTAGATGACATAACCACATGAATAAAAAATTCAAGATTGGTGAATCAGTCATGTGTGCATGTTGATTGGCGTCACAGACAGCAGATCACATACTCCAAGACTGCCCAAAACACGACATATCTAGGCAAACCTTCTGGCATAGAAAAACAACAGTGGAAGATAAACTCTATGGACCAGAGAGTGAAATAAACAGGATAGTGAAATTCATGCAGAAGACAACATTGCAGATATAGAAAAATGTCAAGTGAACAATAGCAGAATAAGAAAAAGGTAGAATATAAGGTGTCAGTAGATATATGTATAATTGTGAACACATTATGTCAGTAGATAAATGTTTGAGTGTGAACACATTATGTCAGTAGATAAATGTTTGAGTGTGAACACATTATGTCAGTAGATAAATGTATAACTGTGAACACATCATGTCAGTAGATAAATGTATGAGTGTGAACACATCATGTCAGTAGATAAATGTATGAGTGTGAACACATCATGTCAGTAGATAAATGTATGAGTGTGAACACATCATGTCAGTAGATAAATGTATGACTGTAAACACATCATGTCAGTAGATAAATGTTTGAGTGTGAACACATCATGTCGGTAGATAAATGTATGAGTGTGAACACATTATGTCAGTAGATAAATGTTTGAGTGTGAACACATCATGTCAGTAGATAAATGTATGAGTGTGAACACATCATGTCAGTAGATAAATGTATGAGTGTGAACACATCATGTCAATAGATAAATGTATGAGTGTGAACACATCATGTCAGTAGATAAATGTTTGAGTGTGAACACATCATGTCGGTAGATAAATGTATGAGTGTGAACACATCATGTCAGTAGATAAATGTATGACTGTGAACACATCATGTCGGTAGATAAATGTATGAGTGTGAACACATTATGTCAGTAGATAAATGTATGACTGTGAACACATCATGTCAGTAGATAAATGTATGAGTGTGAACACATCATGTCAGTAGATAAATGTTTGAGTGTGAACACATCATGTCAGTAGATAAATGTATGACTGTGAACACATCATGTCAGTAGATAAATGTATGACTGTGAACACATCATGTCAGTAGATAAATGTATGAGTGTGAACACATCATGTCAGTAGATACATGTATGAGTGTGAACACATCATGTCAGTAGATAAATGTATGACTGTGAACACATCATGTCAGTAGATAAATGTATGAGTGTGAACACATCATGTCAGTAGATAAATGTATGAGTGTGAACACATCATGTCAGTAGATAAATGTATGAGTGTGAACACATCATGTCAGTAGATAAATGTATGACTGTAAACACATCATGTCGGTAGATAAATGTATGAGTGTGAACACATCATGTCAGTAGATAAATGTATGACTGTGAACACATCATGTCGGTAGATAAATGTATGAGTGTGAACACATCATGTCAGTAGATAAATGTATGACTGTGAACACATCATGTCAGTAGATAAATGTATGACTGTGAACACATCATGTCAGTAGATAAATGTATGAGTGTGAACACATTATGTCAGTAGATAAATGTATGACTGTGAACACATCATGTCAGTAGATAAATGTTTGAGTGTGAACACATTATGTCAGTAGATAAATGTATGAGTGTGAACACATCATGTCAGTAGATAAATGTATGACTGTGAACACATCATGTCAGTAGATAAATGTATGACTGTGAACACATCATGTCAGTAGATAAATGTATGAGTGTGAACACATCATGTCAGTAGATAAATGTATGACTGTGAACACATCATGTCAGTAGATAAATGTATGACTGTGAACACATCATGTCAGTAGATAAATGTATGACTGTGAACACATCATGTCAGTAGATAAATGTATGAGTGTGAACACATCATGTCAGTAGATAAATGTTTGAGTGTGAACACATCATGTCAGTAGATAAATGTATGACTGTGAACACATCATGTCAGTAGATAAATGTATGACTGTGAACACATCATGTCAGTAGATAAATGTATGAGTGTGAACACATCATGTCAGTAGATAAATGTATGAGTGTGAACACATCATGTCAGTAGATAAATGTATGAGTGTGAACACATCATGTCAGTAGATAAATGTATGAGTGTGAACACATCATGTCAGTATATAAATGTATGAGTGTGAACACATCATGTCAGTAGATAAATGTATGAGTGTGAACACATCATGTCGGTAGATAAATGTTTGAGTGTGAACACATCATGTCAGTATATAAATGTATGAGTGTGAACACATCATGTCAGTAGATAAATGTATAGCTGTGAACACATCATGTCAGTATATAAATGTATGAGTGTGAACACATTATGTCAGTAGATAAATGTATAGCTGTGAACACATCATGTCAGTAGATAAATGTATAGCTGTGAACACATCATGTCAGTAGATAAATGTATGAGTGTGAACACATCATGTCTGAATAATCTTGTCAGGAAATTGAAGTGGCCAGCGTTGATGCCTTCCAAGGACGAGAGAAGGACTTCATCCTGCTGTCCTGTGTCAGATCCAATGAGCACCAGGGCATTGGCTTCCTGAATGATCCGCGCCGTCTGAACGTGGCTCTGACACGTGCCAGGTAGAGTATTGTGGTCATGTTCTAGTTGTCATGTGTTTGAGTGTTCTATTTCACACTACAGGAGTCTAAAACTGATTAAGATGATCATGATACTTTGTGCTTGGAGAAGAACTGTGGTCTCTGCCCAGAAAACTCTCCCTGACCTGCTGCTGCTGGTGTTCGCTGAGCACTGATTTTAAGTTTCTCTTAGGACACTTGTGTGTAAAGCTGGCCAGATTGTTGTTCAGGGATTGCTGCTTTCTAAACACAAGTACAGCTTGTTGTTTGCTGTTCTCTCATCCAGTTTGCCTGTGTGTGAGGCCAGGGAGCCAGGCCTACAACATACTGTCAGCCTCTCTGCAACGTTTGTATGTGAGAGACCATCTGCTAGAAGCACAACAGGAGCTTCCTGGGCCATCACTGCACCTGGGATGTCAGCAACTGTTCATTTGTGCATCAGTATCCCGTTATGTAGGCGGGACATCAGCACCCAGGTGTTGCATGGGCCCCCACGGCATGGGTCATATGTCCAAGGATGTGAAAGGCCTGAGTTTGGGTGAAGACAGCTCTACAGGGGTAGTGATTGGCTGAAGCATGGAGCAGGGGTTGTGATTGGCTGAAGCATGGAGCAGGGGTAGTGATTGGCTGAAGCATGGAGCAGGGGTAGTGATTGGCTGAAGCATGGAGCAGGGGTAGTGATTGGCTGAAGCATGGAGCAGGGGTAGTGATTGGCTGAAGCATGGAGCAGGGGTAGTGATTGGCTGAAGCATGGAGCAGGGGTAGTGATTGGCTGAAGCATGGAGCAGGGGTTGTGATTGGCTGAAGCATGGAGCAGGGGTAGTGATTGGCTGAAGCATGGAGCAGGGGTAGTGATTGGCTGAAGAATGCAGGGATTTTTCCATACTTCAGTTGTCGGATTGACAATGTTAATCATCTGTCATAACATGCCAGAAGTTTTATTTGAGATTGTCTTCAGATGTTGGATTTACAATGATAATCATGTCATAACATACCAGAAGTTTTATTTGAGATTGTCTTCAGTTGTCGGATTTACAATGTTAATCATCTGTCATAACATGCCAGAAGTTTGTTTGAGATTCTCTGTTTTGTTGTAATGTTGATATTCTTTATCTCCACAGGTATGGAGTTATCATTGTTGGAAACCCAAAAATATTGTCACGAGTGAGTATATGATTTTATATTGAGTTTAGGGTTGTTATTTCCACTTTCATGAGTGAGTGGAAGCTGGGTTATTTCCACCATCAGAAGTGAATGGTTCATGGTAGAGTGAGTGAGTGGAAGATAGGTTATTTCCACCATGACAAGTGAATGGTTCATAGTAGAGTGAGTGGAAGATGGTTTCCTAGTGGTGGAGTAAGCAGCATTGATATATCTCGACCCATGGTGGATTCAGCCTCCAGGACTTCTGGAAACCAGGTCCCATAAGTCCATGGGGATACAGAGCCATAGAATAAATGCCTGAGGAACATGTGGGGAAGCCAACTGTTCACCTCAAATCAATAAAACTGTGACCCCTGAGCTAATATTTCAGCAAGTTGTCTTTGTGTGTGGCTGCTAGTGTGAAGTGTCTGAGCGTGCCTTCTGAATGTGCTCAGCTGACTGGCCAGGTGTTCTTCAGGTCTGTCAGTATCACTTCCTATGTTAGCAGATTGGCACATCTTTTCTTCTAGTGTCCTATGTCACTGATATTGTGTGATTTCTGTGTTTCCTTTATTGCTAAAATCAACTGCAAGATTTCTGTGTTTCCTTTATTGCTACAATCAACTGCAAGATTTCTGTGTTTCCTTTATTGCTACAATCAACTGCAAGATTTCTGTGTTTCCTTTATTGCTACAATCAACTGCAAGATTTCTGTGTTTCCTTTATTGCTACAATCAACTGCAAGATTTCTGTGTTTCCTTTATTGCTACAATCAACTGCAAGATTTCTGTTTTCTTTGTTACTGCAATAAGCTGCAAGATTTCTGTTTTCTTTGTTACTGCAATAAGCTGCAAGATTTCTGTTTTCTTTCTTGTAGAAATCAGTTGCAAGATGTGTGTGTTTTCCTTGTTGTAGTAATTAGCTGCAAAATTTATGTTTTCCTTGTTGTAATAAAGTGCAAGATATGTATGTTTTCTATTGCTTGTTGCTGAAATCAGATGCAAGATTTCTATGTTTTATTTTATGTTATGTTGCTGGAGTCATCCACAGAGTGTCAGTGATTTGTGTCTCTTGTTGCAGCAATCCTTGTGGTGTCACCTGCTGACCTTCTACAGGGACCAGAAGTGTCTGGTGGAGGGTCCTTTGTCCAGCCTGAAGGAGTGCTTCGTCAACATCAGCAAGCCACGCAAGCTGGTGAACACAACCAACCCCGTGAGTTCTCTAGTTACGTTGTCACCACCACCAACCCCGTGAGTTCTCTAGTTATGCCGTCACCACCACCAACCCCGTGAGTTCTCTAGTTAAGTAGCTGATAGCTGGAGGAGGCACTACAAGAACACACACAGTCACTGTCTCTGGGTGTAGTGTTCAAAGAGGAGGTTTTGTCCCTGTGTGGTCCACACACAATGGGTGTAAGGACTGAAGAGCTGGAGTACTTGCTGTGTTGTCTTTGTTGGCAGTTGGAGATGGGGAGATGTGTTGTAGTCACTGCTTAACTTGCCCGCTGGCCATCTCATGGTCTCTGCACGAGCGTGAGAGATAGATTTCAGGGCTGATGGTGAAATATTGTCACTTAATCATATGGTTTGACCAATTACTGAAACACTACGAACATGCATTAATTGCACACAATAGGACTAAACTGGTATAACAGAGTCACCAATGTTGAGCTCAAGTGGCAAACTAAACTGTAGGGAGTCTCTGTGGTGAAGTGGTCAAGCCGTTTGACTCGTGATCCGAAGGTTGTGGGTTCGATTCCGGGCCGCGTCGGTTTATGAGTTAAATGTTTCGGAGACTCCTGTGGGTCATCGCTAAAAGCTACGGAGTTCGTGCTTGGTGCGACGCTTTCCACGCTGCGGAAAGAGACCGAGCCATATGGGATAAAACCCGGTGCAATGAAGTCAACCCTGTCGACTTTAAGTGACTTTTTAAACACCCCCCCTCTCACTTAGTTCTTTTCTCTTCTACTCTGAAATTTAAATGTACCTAACACTCTTGTTTAGTCTTTCCTCATTCATTTGTTAGTGTGTCCTCATCTTGTTTAGTCTTCCTTCTAACATTATTATGTAGTATTTCCTCGTCTGTCCTGGCATGTAAGACACCCAAAGATGTTTTACTATTCTGTAAATTGGCATGCTGTAACAAGGAATTTGAGACTGCTTCACTGAGACTGCTTCCTGGACTTGCACGTCTTGGCCAAGTGTGTTGGCAACTTGTATGTTCAGCCAGTCTAATCCTTGTTGTTAACTTAAATTATCATTCTAAGAATAACATCAAGCAGCGACCACAATCAACACCAGGTGTTACTGGTGAGACACATTTTCTGAAATCCTATGTTGTATAAGTGATGGTGGTGGTCTGGAGCTGTACATGTGTAATCTTGATGTCTACATGTTCTTGTGTGTGTATTGCCAGGGTGGACACTGTACATGTGTAATCTTGATGTCTACATGTTCTTGTGTGTGTGTATTGCCAGGGTGGACGCTGTACATGTGTAATCTTGATGTCTACATGTTCTTGTGTGTGTATTGCCAGGGTGGACGCTGTACATGTGTAATCTTGATGTCTACATGTTCTTGTGTGTGTATTGCCAGAGTGGACGCTGTACATGTGTAATCTTGATGTCTACATGTTCTTGTGTGTGTGTTGCCAGGGTGGACGCTGTACATGTGTAATCTTGATGTCTACATGTTCTTGTGTGTATATTGCCAGGGTGGACGCTGTACATGTGTAATCTTGATGTCTACATGTTCTTGTGTGTGTGTGTTGCCAGGGTGGACGCTGTACATGTGTAATCTTGATGTCTACATGTTCTTGTGTGTGTGTTGCCAGGGTGGACGCTGTACATGTGTAATCTTAATGTCTACATGTTCTTGTGTGTGTATTGCCAGGGTGGACGCTGTACATGTGTGTAATCTTGATGTCTACATGTTCTTGTGTGTGTGTGTTGCCAGGGTGGACGCTGTACATGTGTAATCTTGATGTCTACATGTTCTTGTGTGTGTGTTGCCAGGGTGGGCGATGTACATGTGTAATCTTGATGTCTACATGTTCTTGTGTGTGTGTATTGCCAGGGTGGACGCTTCATGAGCAACACCATGTTTGATGCTAGGGAGCTCCTGGTCCCTGGAAGTGCCTACGACAGAGGTAAGTTTGTGTGTCTCTGTGATGGGTGTGGTTCCCAATAACGTCAGCTTGGACTGTTTTCAATACAGATTTCTGTGAAATGTAGTTCCTCACTTACTCGCTGTGACATTGTTTTGTCTCTGTGACATTTGGGAAAAGTCTGACATATTGTATTTAACCACGGGTGAAGATTTATTTGTTTCTTTTGTCGCAGCAGTTCCCATGCGAACACCTGCTGGGTCTCTCACTGCGGAGAGCTCCTTTGTGCTGACATGTTGTTTTGTATTCCTGTTACTTGGACATTCACAAATCAGGGGGCTCACTGTGGCCAAGTGGTAGTGTTGTCTACCTCATGCTCAGCAGCTCGTGAGTTGATCTCAGACTCTGTCATGTGGTTGTCCAGTGAATGAGTTTAGAGGTGCCCAGGCTCTATCATTTACAGTTGACCTCAACTCCTAGGTCAAGTCAACCTAAAATGGGCAGTCAAAACTGACCACACCACCCACCACATGCTGAAGCATTTTAAAAATATCTGTTCAGCACCATATGAATGTGTGCGAATAAGTGTGAATTAAGGTATTCAAAATATCTGTTCAGCACCACATGAATGTGTGTGAATTAAGGTGCACAAAATATGTGTTCATCACCACATGAATGTGTGCAAATAAGTGTGAATTAAGGTGCACAAAATATCTGTTCAGCACCACATGAATGTGTGTGAATTAAGGTGCACAAAATATCTGTTCAGCACCACATGAATGTGTGTGAATTAATGTGCACAAAATATCTGTTCAGCACCACATGAATGTGTGTGAATTAAGGTGCACAAAATATCTGTTCAGCACCACATTAATGTGTGCGAATAAGTGAATTAAGGTGCACAAAATATCTGTTCAGCACCACATGAATGTGTGAATTAAGGTGCACAAAATATCTGTTCAGCACCACATGAATGTGTGTGAATTAAGGTGCACAAAATATCTGTTCAGCATCACATGAATGTGTGCCAATAAGTGTGAATTAAGTTGCGCAAAATATCTGTTCAGCACCACATGAATGTGTGCGAATAAGTGTGAATTAAGGTGCACAAAATATCTGTTCAGCACCACATGAATGCATGTGAATTAAGGTGCACAAAATATTTGTTCAGCACCACATGAATGTGTGTGAATTAAGGTGCATAAAATATCTGTTCAGCACCACATGAATAAGTGTGAATTAAGGTGCACAAAATATCTGTTCAGCACCACATGAATGTGTGCGAATAAGTGTGAATTAAGGTGCACAAAATATCTGTTCAGCACCACATGAATGTGTGCGAATAAGTGTGAATTAAGGTGTGCAAAATATCTGTTCAACACCACATGAATGTGTGCGAATAAGTGTGAATTAAGGTGCACAAAATATCTGTTCAGCACCACATGAATGTGTGCGACTAAGTGTGAATTAAGGTGTGCAAAATATCTGTTCAGCACCACATGAATAAGTGTGAATTAAGCTGCGCAAAAGGGTCCTTGACTTTCATTGCTGAGGATCATGGCCAGGACTACAGAGTTTGTGCTCTGTGTGATGCTTTTGGCAGAAGGTTAGCTGCTTTGCAGAGAGAAACTAGGCTTTGTGGGATAAAACCTGGTGTTTAGTACAGGAGAGCCTGGCCTATGATACCATGACGTCTAGTCCAAGAATGGCCGTGGAGGCAGTTGCAGCAGGCTTCCGTTGGCCGGAGGACAAACAGCACACAAATGTGATTGTAACGGACTCACAGAGCATGCAGCAGGCTTCCGTTGGCCGGAGGACAAACAGCACACAAACGTGATTGTAACGTTCTCACAGAGCATGCTGGTGTGGTGGCAAACGAGCAGATGGAAAGATTGGCTGGGTCTGCACTGTTGGGTGAGGTATCAGTGCATCATAAGGCAGACGTGGTCAGGGATGTTTGAGATCATGTGTGTAGCTTGGAAGAACAGATCATTCACCACAGCCTAGAGAGAACGGTGCTGCAGGGAGTGACCAGAGGATCCGACCGAAACCCGGTGCTTCGAGTAAAGGCCAGACAGACACATAATCAGACCGCTACTGGTACGATTAGTATTGCTATTATGACTGACTGGCACCTTGCTGTCTTGACAGACAATAGTTTGTAAAATGGAGTTATACCTCTCCATAACACAAAGCCTGGGCTGAATTTAGAGACCATGTGTTGCCCATGCAGCATGATCCCTCTCTCGGCCTGTCTAGTTTACTCCAGAGGAAAGGTCACACCAATAATTCTGGAACAAGACCAGCTGCAGAAGCTGCTGGATCAGCAAAGCAATGCTCTAACTGTCCGCCTGTCGGAGCTTCCATCCTAGACCAGTTGCCAACCAAGGCTTAGGGCCTGGTCTGCCCTGCCATGACATTTAGCCTTTAGGTTGCATTTCCTTGCACTAGGATAAGGCTTGTACCTACCCTGTGGCGAAGTGGTCAAGCCGTTTGACTCGTGCTCCAGAGGTTGTGGGTTCGATTCCGGGCCGCACCCTTCGGTTTACGAGTTAAATGTTTCGGAGACTCCTGTGGGTCGTCGCTAAAAGCTACGGAGTTCGTGCTTTGTGCGACGCTTTCCGCGCTGCGGAAAGAGACCGAGCCATATGGGATAAAACCCGGTGCGATGAAGTCGACCCTGTCGACTTTTAAGCGACTTTTTGTACCCTCCCAAATGCACTCCTCCGCCCAAAGCCGTTGGCAGTTATGTGGAGTGTCAGGTTTGGTGAGCGTCACCCAACATTCGGCGCTAACAGAAGCAGGTAGTACCGTCTACTGTCATACTGTAGCTTAGTCATATCTAACTAAGACCTGACATTTATTGCTGTTATGATGATACTACTAACTACAACTGCTTACAACTATCAGTATTGCTACTACGATAGCACTACAACTACTTGCAACTGTCTGCAGAATGTGGCATATGTCTAAATATGACTTTTGTTATTGCATGAAAAGATTTGAATGTCATTTGTGTGTACATGCGTACACAAAGACGCTCACGTGTTGATGCAGACATGCCTCAAATGTGACATATACCCAGCAGCCCTGACAAACATTCAGAATTGCCCTGAAAAGGCCTGGGAAAACCCTAGAAAAAGCCAGGGAAACACTAGAAACAGCCAGGGTTTTTGCCTGTAGAGAAATCTGCATTAGTTAGTACGCTCACGAACAAAATATAAAACAATAGCCAAACAGCATCTACCAAATGTGACTGACTGGCATGTCAACAGACTGGACTGACTGTTGTCTGTAAATTGTCCTTGATATTTAACAGCAAACAACTCTTATCGTGAGCCGGTGCTGCACACCCACGACAAGCTGGGCTTGATCGGCCCCGACCGAGCCTACACCAGGTCTGTCATGAACATGCCTGTACCAGTCAACATGTTCCTGCCACACCCAGTCCCACCTCAGTTCACCCACGGCAGGTCACAGCAAGGTAAGGGATCTGGAAGGTGATGTGTGGGACAGGGTGAGAGATGGTAGCATTGAAGGTGATGTGTGGGACAGGGTGAGAGATGGTAGCATTGAAGGTGATGTGTGGGACAGGGTGAGAGATGGTAGCATTGTATGGGACAGGGTGAGAGATGGTAGCATTGAAGGTGATGTGTGGGACAGGGTGAGAGATGGTAGCATTGAAGGTGATGTGTGGGACAGGGTGAGTGATGGTAGCATTGAAGGTGATGTGTGGGACAGGGTGAGAGATGGTAGCATTGTATGGGACAGGGCGAGAGATGGTAGCATTGTGTGGGACAGGGCGAGAGATGGTAGCATTGTATGGGACAGGGCGAGAGATGGTAGCATTGAAGGTGATGTGTGAGACAGGGTGAGGGATGGTAGCATTGAAGGTGATGTGTGGGACAGGGCGAGAGATGGTAGCATTGTATGGGACAGGGCGAGAGATGGTAGCATTGAAGGTGATGTGTGGGACAGGGTGAGAGATGGTAGCATTGTAGGTGATGTGTGAGACAGGGTGAGGGATGGTAGCATTGGTATGGGCAGGGTGAGAGATGGTAGCATTGAAGGTGATGTGTGGGACAGGGTGAGAGATGGTAGCATTGAAGGTGATGTGTGGGACAGGGTGAGAGATGGTAGCATTGAAGGTGATGTGTGGGACAGGGCGAGAGATGGTAGCATTGTATGGGACAGGGCGAGAGATGGTAGCATTGAAGGTGATGTGTGGGACAGGGTGAGAGATGGTAGCATTGTAGGTGATGTGTGGGACAGGGTGAGAGATGGTAGCATTGAAGGTGATGTGTGGGACAGGGTGAGAGATGGTAGCATTGTAGGTGATGTGTGGGACAGGGTGAGAGATGGTAGCATTGAAGGTGATGTGTGGGACAGGGTGAGAGATGGTAGCATTGAAGGTGATGTGTGGACAGGGTGAGAGATGGTAGCATTGTATGGGACAGGGTGAGAGATGGTAGCATTGTATGGGACAGGGTGAGAGATGGTAGCATTGTATGGGACAGGGTGAGAGATGGTAGCATTGAAGGTGATGTGTGAGACAGGGTGAGGGATGGTAGCATTGAAGGTTATGTGTGGGACAGGGCGAGAGATGGTAGCATTGTATGGGACAGGGCGAGAGATGGTAGCATTGAAGGTGATGTGTGGGACAGGGTGAGAGATGGTAGCATTGTAGGTGATGTGTGGGACAGGGTGAGAGATGGTAGCATTGAAGGTGATGTGTGGGACAGGGTGAGAGATGGTAGCATTGAAGGTGATGTGTGGGACAGGGTTAGAGATGGTAGCATTAAAGGTGATGTGTGAGAGAGGGTGAGAGATGGTAGCATTGAAGGTGATGTGTGGGACAGGGTGAGAGATGGTAGCATTAAAGGTGATGTGTGAGAGAGGGTGAAAGATGTTAGCATTGAAGGTGATGTGTGGGACAGGGTGAGAGATGGTATCATTGAAGGTGATGTGTGGGACAGGGTGAGAGATGGTAGCATTGAAAGTAAGTGATGTGTGGGACAGGGTGAGAGATGGTAGCATTGAAGGTGATGTGTGGGACAGGGCGAGAGATGGTAGCATTGTATGGGACAGGGCGAGAGATGGTAGCATTGAAGGTGATGTGTGGGACAGGGTGAGAGACGGTAGCATTGTATGGGACAGGGCGAGAGATGGTAGCATTGTATGGGACAGGGTGAGAGATGGTAGCATTGAAGGTGATGTATGGGACAGGGTGAGAGATGGTAGCATTGAAGGTGATGTATGGGACAAGGTGAGAGATGGTAGCATTGAAGGTGTTGAATGGGACAGGGTGAGAGATGGTAGCATTGAAGGTGATGTGTGGGACAGGGTGAGAGATGGTAGCATTGAAGGTGATGTATGGGACAGGGTGAGAGATGGTAGTATTGAAGGTGATGTGTGGGACAGGGTGAGAGATGGTAGCATTGAAGGTGATGTATGGGACAAGGTGAGAGATGGTAGCATTGAAGGTGTTGAATGGGACAGGGTGAGAGATGGTAGCATTGAAGGTGATGTGTGGGACAGGGTGAGAGATGGTAGCATTGAAGGTGATGTATGGGACAAGGTGAGAGATGGTAGTATTGAAGGTGTTGAATGGGACAAGGTGAGAGATGGTAGCATTGAAGGTGATGTGTGGGACAGGGTGAGAGATGGTAGCATTGAAGGTGATGTGTGGGACAGGGCGAGAGTTGGTAGCATTAAAGGTGATGTGTGAGAGAGGGTGAGAGATGGTAGCATTGAAGGTGATGTGTGGGACAGGGTGAGAGATGGTAGCATTGAAGGTGATGTGTGGCACAGGGTGAGAGATGGTAGCATTGTATGGGACAGGGCGAGAGATGTTAGCATTGTATGGGACACAACTTCTGTGACGCAACTTCGTGTCCGTTGATGCTAGTGAGGTGTCATTCTAGTATAACAAACTGTCACCGTGAGATAAGTGAAATGCTGTTTCAGGAAGTAAAAAGTCAGTGATACTGACGGCGATGACTGACATGTCGTTGTTAATTCCATGACTCACTTGGTATGAAATGGAAACAAATAGGTATTTTAAACTCCTGCGAGAAAAAACGAACTAAACATCAACAAACGTTGCACATACCTTACAAGGAGATCCATGTGTCGCGAAATACAGGTGAAAAATCCGAAATCAGAAGCACTCAATAAATATAAAAATGAATAATAAAATAAGATAAAATACACACAAACGCATACAGTACGACACACAGACGTTTCGATTCTCAGAATCTTTGTCAATGACAACACAGCTAACAACGAGATACAGCAAACGAAAGACCACAATACACTAACACACGATCTATAACTTAGCCACGTGAGGCCGGAAATGTGACTTGGCCAGGGGCCCAAAAGGATTTGAGTAGCCAAAATATGTGAACAGTCTGCGGGGAAAACTATAG
>JACEFZ010001293.1:0-80469 GCA_014155875.1 Cepaea nemoralis
TGCCGCATTGGTAACTTACGGGGTATGTGAGTCGGTCGCTCAGAAAGCAATGGCAAACTACTGAGTGTAATCTTGCCTAGTAGATCAACAGCAGCTGAAAAATGCTGGTGTTGACTGCAACATTCTGTAAGGGATATGCAACATTAAAAAAAGACAACCCTTTCACAAAGTGTGACCTACACACTCACACCACTGTTGGTAACACAGACGCCAAGGGAGATTACAACCACTGATGCTTTCTAACTGAAGGGAAGATAACTGCTGCCGATTACTTACTCTCTCTCTCTCTCACACACACACACCACACAGATGCGCTAACAGTCAGCACGCGCTGTCAGCCAGTGCGTGCTGACTGACGTCATCACAGCATGGTGTGACTATGTATGCATCTCTCTCTCTCTCTCTCTCTCTCTCTCTCTCTCACACACACACACACACACACACACCACAGAGAGAGAGAGAGAGAGATGCATACATAGTCACACTATGCTGTGATGACGTCAGTCAGCACGCACTGGCTGACAGCGCGTGCTGACTGTTAGCGCGAGGCCGTGAACACACGATAAAAAGTTGTAAAATTATCAAAAAACCTTGTCCTTGTAGAGTGATGAAAAATTAAACATACATATAATAATGGGTGTTGAATGTAAACATACATTCATTATCATTGTAGTCACTCTGAATATTCCATAACAATATTAAATGTTCATAGCTGGAGTAGACAAGGAAAACTGCTATCTCCCGCCATTGAAATATCACATGACAGCATGCGATGTCCATAATTTCAGTGTGACATTGATTGCCAACTTAAATGGTCAAAAATTACAAAATACACGTAAAAAGGGTTGTTAAATTGAATAACACATACATTGGCACCTTTCCGTCTTGACAGACGATAGTTTGGTACATTGTGCTTCAAAAAGGCTTAATAACTACAATCCGTGGCGGTGGCGAGTGTGGCTGGTAAGGCCAATTCTTGCTGCAAATGTTTGCCCACAGTAGGTGCATGTGAAAACGTCACTTCCACCATTTTGCACCATCTTACGTCTCTCACGCTCTGTGTGTGCTTTATCTGCAATTATTTTCTCCTTTGTCTTTATTCCATTTCTGATAGTTGCCCTCCATGCAACACGTTCAGCGGCGACGTGCTCCCAATGTGCATTATCAATGCCTGTATCAATCATGTCCCGCTTACACACATCTTTGTATCGTAGTAGAGGCCGACCCTGAGATCTCCTACCCGTCTGTAATTCACCAAAAAAGATGTCCTTTGGTATTCTACCATCATCCATCCTCCTAACGTGTCCTATCCATCTAAGTCTACGAAGACTGAGCATGGAATACACCGTCACACAACCTGATCTTTCCAATACTTCAGTATTTGTGATTTTGTCTTGCCACTTAATACCAAGTATTCTTCGCACAACACCGCATATGAAAGCTGTTTGAACGTTTCTCTTGGCGTGAATAAGATGTCCAGGTTTCACTGCCATAAAGAAGAGTACTAAGGACACAGGCTTGGTAGACGAGGACTTTTGTTTTGGCAGTAAGCTTCCTGTTCTCCCAGACTCTTTTTGCTAACATGTTCATTGTTGTTGCTGCCTTGCCAATCCTGATGTTGATTTCCTGATCGAGGGATAATTTGCTATTTACCTCTGATCCTAGATATCTAAAATGGTCTACTATCTCCAGTTCAGCGTCGTCAATAAAGATTGATGGTACATCATGTGCACCTTGTGACATAATCTGTGTCTTCTTTTTGTTAATTGTTAAACCAAATTCAGAACAAGCATTGGAGAATGCAGATAGTAGATGTTGTAATTCTTCCTCAGAGTGGGTCGTAATTGCAGCATCATCTGCAAAAAGCAACTCTCTGATTAGTACCCTGCTAATTTTGGTCTTGGCCTTCAATCTCTGAGCATTATAGAGGCCACCATCTGAGCGTAAGTGAATGTATATACCGTCATCCTGAACACGAAAGGCATATTTCAGTAGAAGTGAAAAGTATATCCCAAAGAGGGTGGGGGCAAGTACACAACCTTGCTTAATTCCACTCTTGATTTCAAACTCTTCTGAAGTTGAGCCATCAAACTTGATTATACCCTTCATGCCTGTGTGGAACGATTCCACAATGGACAGAAGAGTTGGTGGGCAGCCAATCTTCTTTAGTGCTTTGAACAGACCCTCACGACTGACCAAATCGAATGCCTTTGTGAGGTCGATGAAGGCAATAAACAGTGGCTGATTTTGTTCCCGGCATTTTTCTTGCATCTGTCGCAATGAGAATATCATATCAATGGTAGACCGGTTCTGACGGAATCCACACTGTGATTCGGGGTAGACTTGATCTCCCAGGACTTGAAGTCTGTGCAGGACAATTCTGGCAAATACTTTCCCAACAATACACAGAAGTGAGATACCCCTATAGTTGTTACAGTCGCTCCGATCTCCCTTGTTCTTGTACAGCGTTATGATGTTTGAATCTTTGAAATCCTGTGGGACTTGTCCTTCTCACCAGCATATCTCTATTATCTGGTGGATCTGTAGAGCGAGTGTGTCCTGCCCACTCCTGATTACCTCTATTGGAATCCCATCCTTACCTGGAGCTTTGCCAGATGCAAGTTCATTTATAGCACATTTAACTTCTGTTATGGTGGGAAGTGTGTCCAGGTGGTCAAGAGTTGGCAGGGCCTCTATGGCGTTGAGGGCATCATCCGCTAGCTTGGTCTCACTTGAGTAAAGCTCTAAATAGTGCTCGACCCATCTATCCATCTGCTGTTTCTTATCAGTGATGATTTCTCCAGTCAAGGTTTTCAGCGGTGCACTTCTTTTGATCATTGGACCACAGGCTTTCTTTATCCCTTCATACATGCTTCTGATGTTTCCCTTATCACTTGCGATTTGAATGGACTCACATAACTTGATCCAATAGTCATTCGCACACTGCCTGGCAGCCTTTTGTACATCCTTCCTCGCTTACTTCAGCTCACTCAGCATGTTACGCGTTGGTCTTTCCTTGTTTCTTAAGAGAGCTATCTTCTTATTATCAATCAAGGGCTGCAGTATCTGGCTGTTTGCCGCAAACCAGTCCTGCCTCTTATGATCCACAGTGCCGTAAACCCCTACCGCTGTTTTATAAATAGTTTCCTTAAGTTTACTCCATTTATCATTTACTATACAATTTTCTGATGTATCATTGAAAGCGTCTTCAAGTTGCTGTTGAAATTCAAAGCACTTTCCAGGATCGTGAGTGTTAGTAATATTAATCCTGGGGCTAGACTTGTGTTTAGCTGTGTAGATTCTCTTTGGTCTCAGTCTAACCCTTGCAACAACCAAAGAATGATCTGTATCACAGTCAGCACTGTGGTAACTTCGAGTTAATGATGTATGGTTCAGATGTTGTCTCCGTGTGATAATGAAGTCCAGCTGATGCCAATGGCTGGATCTTGGATGTTTCCATGTGACCTTATGCATCTCTTTTGTTTTAAAAAAGGAGTTTGTAATACATAGGTCATTTCTAGTGCAATTCTCCAGCAGCCTTTGCCCATTATCATTCATGCGACCGATGTTGTATTTTCCAAGGCACACTGGCCATGAACTCGAGTCCTTGCCCACACGAGCATTGAAATCACCGAGCATATAAATGTAGTCGGATTTTGGAACTGCCTTGATCGCAGAGTCTAGCTGCTCATAGAACGTATCCTTCACATCATCAGAGGAAGCGAGTGTCGGTGCATATGCAGTGAGAATGGTGGCAAATCCACAAGAGGTTGCCAAGCGCAGTGATAATAATCTTTCATTACCTCCAGCTGCGATATCAATCATTCCCAGTAGCGAATTCTTCACTGCAAAGCCCACACCATGTTGCCTTTTTTTCTGCCTGCCCTCTTCCCTTCCAAAAAAAGGTGTAATTGTTTTCCCTGAGTGACCCTTCCTCAGCGAGGCGAGTCTCCTGCAGGCCAGCAATATCAATGTTAAGACGATTGAGTTCAGCATCAATCACAGCCGTTTTTCTCACATCGTCAATATTTGTCAAGTCAGTGGAAAATCCTGGACACATGGTTCTCACAGTTCCAGGTTGCAAGCCGTAGCTTGAGGTTTCTATTCTTTTTATTAGTATCTCGTGCATTGGTTTTACAGCCTGCGATTCAGATTTTGTCCTAGCCCCAAGCACCCATTGAAGCAGGCAGGCTGTGGCGGATCAGCACCCAATTGGCTGGGGGCTGCCCAGCTTGAGGCGGGCGGTAGCTGATCAGTGACACCTGTAGGTGTCTCCCACCGTCAGAGGCAACGCGTGGCGCCCCATGTCTACGCCAACTGACAAGGACTTATAACCCGTAACAGTTGCCTCTCGCTTTGATTCCGAGACCGGTTAAGACCAGGGATGGAGTTATTGCCTCTCCATAGCACAAAGCCTGGGCTAAAATAAAGAAACCATGTGTTGCCCATGCAGCATGATCCCTCTCTCGGCCTGCCTAGTTCACTCCAGAGGAAAGTTGACACCTATAATCTGGAACAAGACAAGCTGCAGAAGCTGCCGGATCAGCAAAGCAATGCTCTAACTGTCCGCCTGTCGGAGCTTCGATCCTAGACCAGCTGCCAACCAAGGCTTAGGGCCTGGTCTGCCCTGCCATAACTTATTTTGTCTTTGGGTTGCATTTCCTCGTACCAGGATAAGGCTAGTACCCTCCCAATTGCGCTCTTCCGCCCGAAGCCGTTGGCACAATGTGGGGTGTCGGGTTTGGTAAGCGCCGCCCAACATTCGGCGCTGACAGAAAGCAGGTAGTACCGTCTACTGTCATATGGTAGCTCAGTCATATCTGACTAAGACCTGACTCTAAGGCTGAATAACACATAGTAGAACAATGTAATATGTCTCATAAAACTGTATTTACGGGTTTACTTACCACTTAGAATAGACACCCTGGTTCTCCGATATAATAAGGATCCCCGAAGCCCGAGAAATTTAGAACGCAAAACAGGGTGGGAAAAACTATATCAAGTAATTGGTCTCTGTTTTAAAGCAATCGTGAAATAATTGAGGAATTTAACATAATGAGTAAGCATAACGTCCCCATATAGAAGACATAAAAACAAGTAACCGAAAGTCACTGCAAAAACAATTCCGGTAAAATTTGGCGAACCTGAAACGTAGTGCCTAGATTAAGCAGTCACCCACAGCAAGCAAACATCACGTTACTGGCAACACAAGAACAGCCAACCTGTGGGAGAACCAAGGGGCTCAAGCACACTTTCAACCTGATGCCAGCATATGTGTGTAAGAGACACTAAATGCCAACTGTTACGTGTGAGCACATTGCACTGTTTACTCTCATATAGCTCCCTATGGGCTGTACGCTATTGACAATGAAACACCTAAGACCTGTGATTATTACCTGTGACTGCACATTAGTAGCATGCCTGTAGAAAGTGTAACCGAGCACAAGGCACTGGGTCTCATCATTGATAGAAATCTAACCTTTAATTCACATGTTCACACTCTTGTTAAACAAATAGCCAAAAATGTATACCAACTTGCCAAAATTAAACATTTCCTTGATGAAAACTCAAGAAAGATGCTCTATACTTCTCATAAACAAACACATATTGACTATTAGTCCACAATCCGGGATGCATGTTCCAAATCAATAACAAAATGCCTTTATTCGCTCCAGAAAAAGGCAGTGTGTTTAATTAATGGTAAAAAGCTTACTGACAATTCTAACCAACATGAATGTCTTCAGTCACTGCCACTCTACAAACGCTTACTTTTTAATAAAGCTAAACTAATTCACAAAATCCTATATCAAAATGTAGTGAGTCATGTATTTTGATTATTTGCCATGCATTTTAATGCATATTGTTCTGTTGATGTCTAAGATTAGCTACATAAGTGATGTATGAATGAAATAACATATGAGGAGAAAGATATAAGAAAGCAGATTGTAAGACAGGTCTGCATGCCCAATTCTTAACCCTGTGAAAATAAAATGTGTTCCTTTGTTGTTCGACTAACGCAGGTCAATTCCCAGCCAGTGGAGTTCGGTTGCAGGTCGGAGGATCGGATGTGCAGAGGTCAAAACTCTGACCCTGGACACACTGATGCAAGAGATAACCCCAGACAGTAATCTTGTCAAAATGACCTCAATCAGTAACATTGTCAGAGGCAACCCCAGACAGTAATCTTGTCAAAATGACCCCAATCAGTAACATTATCAGAGGCGACCCCTGAACCTTTGTCAAAGCGACCTCTGACATCTTTGTCTAGAGACCCCTGACCCGGCTACATGTTAAAATGCTTTTCTGCAGATGTGAAGATGCAGTACCGGTCTGGCCTAGCCTGCTGGTGATGGAGACCACTACAACACAGCCCCTGTGGAGATGTCACCACAGTACCAGTTCTGAAGAAGTCTAAACTAACCTCCCCCCAATAGATACAAACACTTTCAGGACACTGGCCACCTGAATGTCAATGTATGGGACTTGATGGTAACAATCATAGTCTCACAGAGGATTCACCAACCATCCATCCGTGTATGGATGACTGATGTGCCGTCCACAGACCATCAATGCATCGGACTTGATGGTAACAATCATAGTCTTACAGAGGATTCACCAACCACCCATCCATGTATGGATGACTGACGTGTGGTCCACGGACCATCAATGTATCAGACTTGATTGTAACAATCATAGTCTTACAGAGGATTCACCAACCATCCATCCGTGTATGGATGACTGATGCGCTGTCCACTGTAACATTTATCAAAGGGAAACAAACAGTTTCTGATAAAGATCTAAATATGTCACAGTGGGCTAGCATTATATTTGTGGTTAGGCCCCTTTAAGGAATCTACATTTCTTGATCTTCCTCTTTCTCTATAGCCAGAGCTTTTTCCAGTTGTTGGCACAAAGCAATTGATCTGGCTTCATCCTTATAAGATCTCTACATGATTTAACTAACCCGTAGACCAGTGAACTAACATGTGCACCTACTGACATTTCTATTGTGATAACTTCTCAATCTATCTTCTCTAGTACAGTCATTGATACAGACAGAGAGAAGGAGAGATTATTGCCTACACTGATGTCATCAACCACACACTCTTCTCTCTTGCTGCTCCAATGACACCTGGAGCGGAGACTGAGACTGGATGTCCCATACCAGAGACTTGGACAGTCAGAAAGTTATCACACTGGTTGAATTTGTCAACATGTTTCACATGGTCATACAAGCGATGAGCTCTGATAATATGTATGCCTAAAGCTGTCAGATGCCTAAGCTCCACGCACACTTTCTTTTCTCCTTCAACTAGTGTAAATCATCCCTTAACTCTTAGTACACTGTAAGTAATTTACTACCATCAATTCTGCAGAGTTGTGTACCCTTCTGCTATGCCATGAAACCATGTAAACAGTCTATACAGGACACTTGCACACATCTGAAGGCATACGATGCCAGACCCATACTTGTACAGACCAATAGACTCTCTATCAGTGATGTGGTCAGTTTCATGCCAGCCGCCCTTGCTTCCCCAGACATTTCCTAGTGGCCATTTTAAGCTGCGTCGATGTGAGGCCAAAGGTCAATTGTTCAAATCTAGCTACTACACTACCACAGCTTCTATGGAAGGATCCAATGAGCTATACTGATCCAGTTACCATCAGGCAAGCATCTAGCTACAACTACCACAGCTTCTATGGAAGGATCCAATGAGCTATAATGATCCAGTTACCACCTGGCAAGCATCTAGCTACTACACTACCATGGTTCTATGGAAGGATCCAATGAGCTATAATGATCCAGTCCCTGAATGTAACTCCTGGTTCAGTATTCTTCATGTCCCAGTTACAATTGGCCAAGTCTTTTAATCTGTTATAATTCATGGTCTCGTCTAAGGGTACAAGCAACTACATCGTAACAAATATTGTGCACTTACCTAGCCAGGGCCTGTGGCAAACTGGATATGATGGGGCCATAGCCTGCGGCATTGTCGTACAGCTCAAACAGTGGGGCCGCCACCAGCTTGTAGTTACGGGGAACGGCAAACAGGGCTGGATGACAGAAAAACAGAGTCTGCAATAATCACCCAACATTCTTCTTCAATGAATTGTCATTTCCCAACACTCAGTCAACCCATCCAATCTACTGTAGCAATCTCCCAACACTCAGTCAACCCATCCAATCTACTGTAGTCATTCCCCAACACTCAGTCAACCCATCCAGTCTACTGTAGCCATTCCCCAACATTCAGTCAACCCAACCAGTCTACTGTAGCCATTCCCCAACACTCAGTCAACCCATCCAATCTATTGTAGCCATTCCCCAACATTCAGTCAACCCATCCAATCTACTGTAGCCATTCCCAACACTCAGTCAACCCATCCAATCTACTGTAGCCATTCCCCAACATTCAGTCAACCCATCCAATCTACTGTAGTCATTCCCCAACATTCAGTCAACCCATCCAATCTACTGTAGTCATTCCCCAACACTCAGTCAACCCATCCAATCTACTGTAGTCATTCCCCAACACTCAGTCAACCCATCCAATCTACTGTAGTCATTCCCCAACACTCAGTCAACCCATCCAATCTACTGTAGTCATTCCCCAGCATTCAGTCAACCCATCCAATCTACTGTAGTCATTCCCAAACATTCAGTCAACCCATCAAATCTACTGTAGTCATTCCCCAACACTCAGTCAACCCATCCAATCTATTGTAGCCATTCCCCAACATTCAGTCAACCCATTCAATCTACTGTAGTCATTCGCCAACATCAGTCAACCCATCCATCTACTGTAGCCATTCCCCAACATCAGTCAACCCATCCAGTCTACTGTAGCCATTCCCCAACACTCAGTCAACCCTCCAATCTACTGTAGCCATTCCCCAACATTCAGTCAACCCATCCAATCTACTGTAGTCATTCCCCAACATTCAGTCAACCCATCCAATCTACTGTAGTCATTCCCCAACATTCAGTCAACCATCCAATCACTGTAGCCATTCCCCAACATTCAGTCAACCATCCAATCTACTGTAGCCATTCCCAACATTCAGTCAAAACCCAACATCTACTGTAGCCATTCCCCAACATTCAGTCAACCCATCCAATCTACTGTAGCCATTCCCCAACATTCAGTCAACCCATCCAATCTACTGTAGCCATTCCCCAACATTCAGTCAACCCATCCAATCTACTGTAGCCATTCCCCAACATTCAGTCAACCCATCCAATCTACTGTAGCCATTCCCCAACATTCAGTCAACCCATCCAATCTACTGTAGCCATTCCCCAACATTCAGTCAACCCATCCAATCTACTGTAGCCATTCCCCAACATTCAGTCAACCCATCCAATCTACTGTAGCCATTCCCCAACATTCAGTCAACCCATCCAATCTACTGTAGCCATTCCCCAACATTCAGTCAACCCATCCAATCTACTGTAGCCATTCCCCAACATTCAGTCAACGCATCCAATCTACTGTAGCCATTCCCCAACATTCAGTCAACCCATCCAATCTACTGTAGCCATTCCCCAACATTCAGTCAACCCATCCAGTCTACTGTAGCCATTCCCCAACATTCACTCAACCCATCCAATCTATTGTAGCCATTCCCCAACATTCAGTCAACCCATCCAGTCTACTGCAGCCATTCCCCAACACTCAGTCAACCCATCCAGTCTACTGCAGCCATTCCCCAACACTCAGTCAACCCATCCAGTCTACTGTAGCCATTCCCCAACACTCAGTCAACCCATCCAGTTTACTGTAGCCATTCCCCAACACTCAGTCAACCCATCCAGTCTACTGTAGCCATTCCCCAACACTCAGTCAACCCATCCAGTCTACTGTAGTCATTCCCCAACATTCAGTCAACCCATCCAATCTATTGTAGCCATTCCCCAACACTCAGTCAACCCATCCAGTCTACTGTAGCCATTCCCCAACACTCAGTCAACCCATCCAGTCTACTGTAGCCATTCCCCAACACTCAGTCAACCCATCCAGTCTACTGTAGCCATTCCCCAACACTCAGTCAACCCATCCAATCTACTGTAGTCATTCCCCAACATTCAGTCAACCCATCCAATCTACTGTAGTCATTCCCCAACACTCAGTCAACCCATGCAATCTATTGTAGCCATTCCCCAACATTCAGTCAACCCATTCAATCTACTGTAGTCATTCCCCAACACTCAGTCAACCCATCCAGTCTATTGTAGTCATTCCCCAACACTCAGTCAACCCATCCAATCTATTGTTGCCATTCCCCAACACTCAGTCAACCCATCCAGTCTACTGTAGTCATTCCCCAACATTCAGTCAACCCATCCAGTCTACTGTAGCCATTCCCCAACACTCAGTCAACCCATCCAGTCTACTGTAGTCATTCCCCAACATTCAGTCAACCCATCCAATCTATTGTAGCCATTCCCCAACACTCAGTCAACCCATCCAGTCTACTGTAGCCATTCCCCATCAATCAGTCAACCCATCCAGTCTACTGTAGCCATTCCCCAACACTCAGTCAACCCATCCAGTCTACTGTAGCCATTCCCCAACACTCAGTCAACCCATCCAGTCTACTGTAGCCATTCCCCAAAATTCAGTCAACCCATCCAGTCTACTGTAGCCATTCCCCAACACTCAGTCAACCCATCCAATCTACTGTAGCCATTCCCCAACATTCAGTCAACCCATCCAATCTACTGTAGTCATTCCCCAACACTCAGTCAACCCATCCAATCTACTGTAGTCATTCCCCAACACTCAGTCAACCCATCCAATCTACTGTAGTCATTCCCCAACACTCAGTCAACCCATCCAATCTACTGTAGTCATTCCCCAACACTCAGTCAACCCATCCAATCTACTGTAGTCCATTCCCCAACACTCAGTCAACCCATCCAATCTACTGTAGTCCATTCCCCAACATCTCAGTCAACCATCCAGTCTACTGTAGCCATTCCCCAACACTCAGTCAACCCATCCAATCTACTGTAGCCATTCCCCAACACTCAGTCAACCCATCCAATCTACTGTAGTCATTCCCCAACACTCAGTCAACCCATCCAATCTACTGTAGTCATTCCCCAACATTCAGTCAACCCATCCAATCTACTGTAGCCATTCCCCAACATTCAGTCAACCCATCCAATCTACTGTAGTCATTCCCCAACATTCAGTCAAAACATCTAATCTACTGTAGCCATTCCCCAACACTCAGTCAACCCATCCAATCTACGGTAGCCATTCCCCAACATTCAGTCAACCCATCCAATCTACGGTAGCCATTCCCCAACATTCAGTCAACCCATCCAATCTACTGTAGCCATTCCCCAACATTCAGTCAACCCATCCAATCTACTGTAGCCATTCCCCAACATTCAGTCAACCCATCCAATCTACTGTAGTCATTCCCCAACATTCAGTCAACCCATCCAATCTACTGTAGCCATTCCCCAACATTCAGTCAACCCATCCAATCTACTGTAGCCATTCCCCAACATTCAGTCAACCCATCCAATCTACTGTAGCCATTCCCCAACATTCAGTCAACGCATCCAATCTACTGCAGCCATTCCCCAACATTCAGTCAACCCATCCAATCTACTGTAGCCATTCCCCAACATTCAGTCAACCCATCCAATCTACTGTAGCCATTCCCCAACATTCAGTCAATGCATCCAATCTACTGTAGCCATTCCCCAACATTCACTCAACCCATCCAATCTACTGTAGCCATTCCCCAACATTCACTCAACCCATCCAATCTATTGTAGCCATTCCCCAACATTCAGTCAACCCATCCAGTCTACTGTAGCCATTCCCCAACACTCAGTCAACCCATCCAGTCTGCTGTAGCCATTCCCCAACACTCAGTCAACCCATCCAGTCTACTGTAGTCATTCCCCAACATTCAGTCAACCCATCCAATCTATTGTAGCCATTCCCCAACACTCAGTCAACCCATCCAATCTATTGTAGTCATTCCCCAACACTCAGTCAACCCATCCAGTCTACTGTAGTCATTCCCCAACACTCAGTCAACCCATCCAGTCTACTGTAGCCATTCCCCAACACTCAGTCAACCCATCCAGTCTACTGTAGCCATTCCCCAACACTCAGTCAACCCATCCAATCTACTGTAGTCATTCCCCAACATTCAGTCAACCCATCCAATCTACTGTAGTCATTCCCCAACACTCAGTCAACCCATCCAATCTATTGTAGCCATTCCCCAACATTCAGTCAACCCATTCAATCTACTGTAGTCATTCCCCAACACTCAGTCAACCCATCCAGTCTATTGTAGTCATTCCCCAACACTCAGTCAACCCATCCAATCTATTGTTGCCATTCCCCAACACTCAGTCAACCCATCCAGTCTACTGTAGTCATTCCCCAACATTCAGTCAACCCATCCAGTCTACTGTAGCCATGGGGGGGTACGGGGTGTCAGGCATTGGTAGCACCTTTGGTAAGGATGGCTCTCATGTCCTTTCAGGACCCATCCCCCACTGGTCCAAGTCTGACACCCAGCTCGTGCCTGTGGCTCCTAGTAGCTGTCAGCATGCAACAGCGGCCACCCCCCGGGCAACAGCTGTGAGAGGCTGGCTAAACCAGGCATGGGTATCCGATTTGGTGTCAAATCAAGAGGTAAACTAGGGTATGCCTACCCAGCATGTGAAGACAGGATTCGGCAGACTGCGCGGAGGAAATCATTCCTGATTCAACGGGCAAGACGGCGTTTACCTGCAAAGCGTTGTGGAACGTAATGAGCACGGCAAGGCACGTAGAGCGCCCTGGTCATCCACTGCACCTGTATTCGTCTCCAATCGTCTCGACTTGTCTTGCCACTGGACTCAGATGGACTCAGGCGAGAGAGTGAGGTCGACGAATTGCGCAACTCTTCCTCACTTTAATCCAAGTCATCGCGCAAGTCATTCTTCATCCAACGTCGCCAAATCTGTGAAATTGGTGCCGGCTACACATTTTTCTGGAGTGGAAGGAAAAGCGAGGAAAGACGCCAATCCGGTGTGGGATTTGCCATTAAGTCGGCCCTGGTCGGCAAATTAGCTGGATTTCCAAAGGCTGTAAACGACAGGCTCATGACCATGAAGTTGCCTCTGCTGAATGGAAGGAAGCACGCAACCATTGTGAATGTCTACGCACCAACTATGACCAACGAAGATGATGTCAAGAATAAGTTCTATGAGGACCTGCACAATGTATTAACATCTGTTCCCAAAGGAGACAAACTTATACTCCTTGGGGATTTCAATGCCAGAGTAGGCACGGACACCACCTCTTGGAGTGGCATTATTGGAAAGCATGGAGTCGGAAATTGTAACAGCAATGGACTCCGCCTCCTTCAGACTTGTGCCGAACATGATCTCCTGATTACGAACACAATTTTCCGTCTCCCCATGAGAAATAGGACATCGTGGATGCACCCTCGCTCGAAACACTGGCACCTCATTGACTATGTCATCGTCAGGAGGAGTGACAGACAAGACGTTCGAGTGACAAAATCCATGTGTGGTGCCGAATGTTGGACAGACCATCGTCTCATTGTCTCGAAAATGAACATCCACATCAGGCCACCACGGCGTCCTCAAGGGGCGAAAATGCAAACAAAGCTAAATGTCACCCGCCTAAACAGCAAGAAAATGCAGCAGTCGTTTGAAAATATGCTGGAAGACCGCCTCAAGCCCAATGCTGAAGCTAAACAGGATACAGAAACAGAATGGAGAGCCCTAAAGGACACGATTTACAACACTGCTATGGAAATCCTGGGTCCAGCCCCCCGAAAGCATAAAGACTGGTTTGATGAAAATTCCGAAGACATCAACCAATTGCTGGCCGAGAAACATCTTCTCCTCAAGGCACATTTGAATGACCCAAAGTCAACATAAAAAAAGATGCTTTCAAGAACATTCAGAGAGTAGTGCAGCAGAAACTTCGGCACATGCGGGACTCCTGGCTGAGCAGCAAAGCTGATGAAATTCAGGGATTTGCTGACAGACACGATATGAAAAACTTCTACGACTCACTGAAAGCGGTCTATGGTCCTTCATCACCAGGCATAGTTCCCCTCCTCAGTGCAGACGGGGGAACATTGGTCACCGATAAAAAAGAAATCCTCCAACGCTGGGCAGAGCATTTCAGCAAAATCTTAAATGCAACTTCCTTCTTCGATGATGAAACCATCAATTGCCTTCCTCAAGTTCCCACCAATGAGACTCTTGATGACCTGCCAACCATAGTGGAAATAAACAAAGCCATCCAGCAACTCTCCAGCGGCAAGGCACCTGGTCCTGACTCCATCCCAGCAGAGATATACAAGGCAGGTGGGCCGGTCCTAACATAGCAGCTTCACCAAGTCTTCACAAACATATGGATGAACGAGACCATGCCACAAGATTTTAAGGACGCGTCAATAGTCCACCTTTACAAACGTAAAGGAAACCGCCAATCCTGTGACAACCACCGAGGCATCTCCTTGCTTTCAATTGCAGGGAAGATACTCGCCAGAATTCTTCTCAATCGCCTCACAGCCCATCTCGATCAAGGTCTTCTTCCTGAGAGTCAATGTGGCTTCAGAAAAGAACGTGGAACTGTTGACATGATTTTCGCTGCAAGGCAGCTGCAAGAGAAATGTCAGGAACAGAACTGCGAAATGTTCTCCACTTTCATTGACCTTACCAAGGCTTTTGATACAGTCAGCAGAGAAGGACTGTGGAAGATTATGGCAAAATATGGCTGTCCACGAAAGTTTGTCCAAATAGTGCGGCTATTTCATGACGGCATGCAGGCAAGAGTACAGGAAAATGGTGAGCTGTCTGAACCCTTTCCTGTCACCAATGGAGTGAAGCAAGGATGTGTCCTGGCACCAACACTGTTCAGCCTCATGTTTTCAGCCATGTTGATGAATGCCTTCGAGAACGACGACATTGGAATAGACATCAACTACCGTATGGATGGAAAGTTATTCAATCTCAGAAGGCTGAAAGCTAAAACCAAAATTAACAGCGGCACCGTCAGAGAGCTCCTGTTTGCTGATGATTGCGCTCTATACGCCAACGCAGAGGAGGACATGCAACATAATGTTTCAGCTTTCTCACATGCCTGTGCCAACTTTGGGCTCAATATCAACTTGGAGAAGACTGTAGTTATGTACCAGCCAGCTCCAGGGAATAATCACACTGTGCCGAATATCAAAGTGAATGATCATAGACTAAGTGTTGTGGACAAATTTACCTATCTTGGCAGCACCTTGTCACAAGCTGCCACAATCGATGACGAAGTGAATGCAAGAATCTCCAAGGCCAGTGCAGCCTTTGGCAGACTGTACAAGAATGTATGGGACAGAACTGGAATAAGCCTGCAAACAAAGCTAAAAGTCTACAAAGCAGTTGTATTATCCACACTGCTATATGCTTGTGAAACCTGGACTGTTTATCAGCGACACGCTAGGAAATTAAACCACTTCCACACAGTCTGCCTAAGGAAGCTACTGAAGATTAAATGGCAAGACAAGATTCCAGACACTGAAGTCCTAGAAAGAGCATCCATGCCCAGTATCCACACTCTACTGATGAAGAATCAGATTCGCTGGGCTGGTCACTTGACTCGCATGCCAGATCACAGGCTCCCTAAACGAACTTTTTACAGCGAACTGCGTTGTGGTAAACGCTCCCAAGGTGGCCAGAGGAAACGTTTTAAAGACACTCTGAAAATTTCACTGAATGCTTTTGGAATTCATCATGACACCTGGGAGGCTGCAGCCAGAGACCGAAATTCGTGGCGTGCATCATTGCGCAAAGGTGCAGTCATATGTGAGGCAACCAGGACTGCAAGAGCTGTGAAGAAAAGGCAGGACAGAAAAACCACTGCAGGAAATCCTCCTCCAGAGACGTCAAGCATTCTTTGTCCACATTGTCAAAGAACATTTCGAGCCAAAATAGGCCTTATCAGCCATCTTAGAACCCACGGCTCCACACCTTCAACCCCACTGGATGAAATGAATGGTCATCATCATTCTTGATGGACAAACAACACTGTAGCCATTCCCCAACACTCAGTCAACCCATCCAATCTATTGTAATCATTCCCCAACACTCAGTCAACCCATCCAATCTACTGTAGTCATTCCCCATCATTCAGTCAACCCATCCAATCTACTGTAGCCATTCCCCATCATTCAGTCAACCCATACAATCTACTGTAGCCATTCCCCAACACTCAGTCAACCCATCCAATCTACTGTAGTCATTCCCCAACACTCAGTCAACCCATCCAGTCTACTGTAGCCATTCCCCTACATTCAGTCAACCCATCCAGTCTACTGTAGTCATTCCCCAACATTCAGTCAACCCATCCTATCTACTGTAGTCATTCCCCAACACTCAGTCAACCCATCCAGTCTACTGTAGTCATTCCCCAACATTCAGTCAACCCATCCAATCTACTGTAGCCATTCCCCAACACTCAGTCAACCCATCCAATCTACTGTAGTCATTCCCCAACACTCAGTCAACCCATCCAGTCTACTGTAGCCATTCCCCAACATTCAGTCAACCCATCCAGTCTACTGTAGTCATTCCCCAACATTCAGTCAACCCATCCAGTCTACTGTAGTCATTCCCCAACACTCAGTCAACCCATCCAGTCTATTGTAGTCATTCCCCAACACTCAGTCAACCCATCCAGTCTACTGTAGTCATTTCCCCAACACTCAGTCAACCCATCCAATCTACTGTAGTCATTCCCCAACACTCAGTCAACCCATCCAATCTACTGTAGTCATTCCCCAACACTCAGTCAACCCATCCAATCTACTGTAGTCATTCCCCAACACTCAGTCAACCCATCCAATCTACTGCAGTCATTCCCCAACACTCAGTCAACCCATCCAATCTACTGCAGTCATTCCCCAACATTCAGTCAACCCATCCAGTCTTCTGTAGCCATTCCCCAACACTCAGTCAACCCATCCAGTCTACTGTAGTCATTCCCCAACACTCAGTCAACCCATCCAGTCTACTGTAGCCATTCCCCAACACTCAGTCAACCCATCCAATCTACTGTAGTCATTCCCCAACACTCAGTCAACCCATCCAGTCTACTGTAGCCATTCCCCAACATTCAGTCAACCCATCCAGTCTACTGTAGTCATTCCCCAACATTCAGTCAACCCATCCAGTCTACTGTAGTCATTCCCCAACACTCAGTCAACCCATCCAGTCTACTGTAGTCGTTCCCCAACACTCAGTCAACCCATCCAGTCTACTGTAGCCGTTCCCCAACACTCAGTCAACCCATCCAATCTACTGTAGTCATTCCCCATCATTCAGTCAACCCATCCAATCTACTGTAGTCATTCCCCATCATTCAGTCAACCCATCCAATCTATTGTAGTCATTCCCCAACACTCAGTCAACCCATCCAATCTACTGCAGTCATTCCCCAACATTCAGTCAACCCATCCAGTCTACTGTAGCCATTCCCCAACACTCAGTCAACCCATCCAGTCTACTGTAGTCATTCCCCAACACTCAGTCAACCCATCCAATCTACTGTAGTCATTCCCCAACACTCAGTCAACCCATCCAATCTACTGTAGTCATTCCCCAACACTCAGTCAACCCATCCAATCTACTGTAGTCATTCCCCAACACTCAGTCAACCCATCCAATCTACTGTAGTCATTCCCCAACATTCAGTCAACCCATCCAATCTGCTGTAGTCATTCCCCAACACTCAGTCAACCCATCCAATCTCTGTAGTCATTCCCCAACACTCAGTCAACCCATCCAATCTCTGTAGTCATTCCCCAACACTCAGTCAACTCATCCAATCTGCTGTAGCCATTCCCCAACATTCAGTCAACCCATCCAATCTACTGTAGCCATTCCCCAACATTCAGTCAACCCATTCAATCTACTGTAGTCATTCCCCAACACTCAGTCAACCCAACCAGTCTACTGTAGTCATTCCCCAACATTCAGTCAACCCAGCCAGTCTACTGTAGTCATTCCCCAACATTCAGTCAACCCATCCAATCTACTGTAGCCATCTCCCAACAGTCAGTCAACCCAAAATGTCTGGGTCACCCCAACACAGTTACTGTTTCTAAGCCTCAGGTGTCCTTCCTTCACTTACTCCAGACCCTGACATAATAAGATGGGGTGGCCAGCTACTTTCTCAATACATTTCCTGTCCACACAAAGTCTCAGAACATGACTCAGTACCCAATCATGAGGCAGGGTCTACCTTACAGCCTTCCGTGGCTTTAATAATGGATCCAAGACACAATATAATCTAATAGGGTTGGACAGGATATTAGCTATGGTATAGATGAAATCCCTGTACCCAGTATGTATACATTTGACACTAAACAATGGCGATGGGTTTGATTCTACTTACCTTTCTCAGGCAGCTGTACCAGAAATAGCCGTTTGTGCTCCTTGGGTTTAGTAATATGAGCTGGTATGTAGGGGTACTGTAACAGAGAGGAAACAAGTAATATGAGCTGGTATGTAGAGGTACTCTAACAGAGAGGAAACAAGTAATATGAGCTGGTATATAGGGGTACTGTAACAGAGAGGAAACTAGTAATATGAGCTGGTGTGTAGAGGTACTGTAACAGAGAGACAACAAGTAATATGAGGTGGTATGTAGAGGTACTGTAACAGAGAGACAACAAGTAATATGAGGTGGTATGTAGGGGTACTGTAACAGAGAGGAAACAAGTAATATGAGCTAGTATGTAGGGGTACTGTAACAGAGAGGAAACTAGTAATATGAGCTGGTATGTAGAGGTACTGTAACAGAGAGACAACAAGTAATATGAGCTGGCATGTAGAGGTACTGTAACAGAGAGGAAACAAGTAATATGAGCTGGTATGTAGGGGTACTGTAACAGAGAGGAAACAAGTAATATGAGCTGGTATGTAGAGGTACTGTAACAGAGAGACAACAAGTAATATGAGCTGGCATGTAGGGGTACTGTAACAGAGAGGAAACAAGTAATATGAGCTGGCATGTAGAGGTACTGTAACAGAGAGGAAACAAGTAATATGAGCTGGCATGTAGAGGTACTGTAACAGAGAGGAAACAAGTAATATGAGCTGGTATGTAGAGGTACTGTAACAGAGAGACAACAAGTAATATGAGCTGGCATGTAGAGGTACTGTAACAGAGAGGAAACAAGTAATATGAGCTGGCATGTAGAGGTACTGTAACAGAGAGGAAACAAGTAATATGAGCTGGCATGTAGAGGTACTGTAACAGAGAGACAACAAGTAATATGAGCTGGCATGTAGAGGTACTGTAACAGAGAGACAACAAGTAATATGAGCTGGCATGTAGAGGTACTGTAACAGAGAGGAAACAAGTAATATGAGCTGGCATGTAGAGGTACTGTAACAGAGAGACAACAAGTAATATGAGCTGGCATGTAGAGGTACTGTAACAGAGAGGAAACAAGTAATATGAGCTGGCATGTAGAGGTACTGTAACAGAGAGGAAACAAGTAATATGAGCTGGCATGTAGAGGTACTGTAACAGAGAGGAAACAAGTAATATGAGCTGGCATGTAGAGGTACTGTAACAGAGAGGAAACAAGTAATATGAGCTGGTATGTAGAGGTACTGTAACAGAGAGACAACAAGTAATATGAGCTGGTATGTAGAGGTACTGTAACAGAGAGACAACAAGTAATATGAGCTGGCATGTAGAGGTACTGTAACAGAGAGGAAACAAGTAATATGAGCTGGTATGTAGAGGTACTGTAACAGAGAGACAACAAGTAATATGAGCTGGCATGTAGAGGTACTGTAACAGAGAGGAAACAAGTAATATGAGCTGGCATGTAGAGGTACTGTAACAGAGAGACAACAAGTAATATGAGCTGGTATGTAGAGGTACTGTAACAGAGAGACAACAAGTAATATGAGCTGGTATGTAGAGGTACTGTAACAGAGAGACAACAAGTAATATGAGCTGGCATGTAGAGGTACTGTAACAGAGAGGAAACAAGTAATATGAGCTGGCATGTAGAGGTACTGTAACAGAGAGACAACAAGTAATATGAGCTGGCATGTAGAGGTACTGTAACAGAGAGGAAACAAGTAATATGAGCTGGCATGTAGAGGTACTGTAACAGAGAGGAAACAAGTAATATGAGCTGGCATGTAGAGGTACTGTAACAGAGAGGAAACAAGTAATATGAGCTGGCATGTAGAGGTACTGTAACAGAGAGGAAACAAGTAATATGAGCTGGTATGTAGAGGTACTGTAACAGAGAGACAACAAGTAATATGAGCTGGTATGTAGAGGTACTGTAACAGAGAGACAACAAGTAATATGAGCTGGCATGTAGAGGTACTGTAACAGAGAGACAACAAGTAATATGAGCTGGCATGTAGAGGTACTGTAACAGAGAGACAACAAGTAATATGAGCTGGTATGTAGAGGTACTGTAACAGAGAGACAACAAGTAATATGAGCTGGCATGTAGAGGTAGAAACAAGTAATATGAGCTGGTATGTAGAGGTACTGTAACAGAGAGACAACAAGTAATATGAGCTGGTATGTAGAGGTACTGTAACAGAGAGACAACAAGTAATATGAGCTGGCATGTAGAGGTACTGTAACAGAGAGACAACAAGTAATATGAGCTGGCATGTAGAGGTACTGTAACAGAGAGACAACAAGTAATATGAGCTGGTATGTAGAGGTACTGTAACAGAGAGACAACAAGTAATATGAGCTGGCATGTAGAGGTAGAAACAAGTAATATGAGCTGGTATGTAGAGGTACTGTAACAGAGAGACAACAAGTAATATGAGCTGGTGTGAAGAGGTCAATCAATCAATCAATCATGTGCCATGCCGGAAAGCGTGGACGGTCATGACTCGCCATTTCACTCGATCACCAGTGTCGTGGATCAGCTCAGTGTTCCTGTCTCGTCCATGCCATGTGGCCAAGCCATCCAGGTATTTTCCTCTCGGTCTTCCTCTTGGTCTGTTCCCCTCTATCTTGCCAGTTGTCACTAAGTTCTCCAATCCATTTCTTCTCATAACATGTCCAAAAAATTTTGACTGTCTACGTCTAATTTCTCTAATCAGTCTACGATGTTCATTTGTCTCCTGTAGTCATGATATACTAGGCATTTTTAAAGAGGTAGTTTGTCGTTGCTTTCCTCTATGGCAGTGACCTTACTGGTCGGAGACCGCAGCCATTGACTCAAGACGAGTTCCTTTGCCTGCCGTCGTGTAACTCGAGGCCATGACCCACAAATATCTGTCGGCTGCCCTCAAAATTACATCCACCACCTGCCTTCCGTGGCTTCTTTTGAAAACTTCCAATAAAAGGAACACAATATAACATCACATAATCCACAGGGAAACACTATTCACAGGGAATCCAAAGGAAATCACACGAAATCCAATGAAAAACACTAAATAGCGTCCCTCCGAAAAGTAACGCTTCATCTTGTCGCCATTGTACCGGAAGAGGTACTGTACCAGAAAGATACAAGTAATATGAGCTGGTGTGAAGAGGTACTGTAACAGAGAGGAAACAAGTAATATGAGCTGGTGTGAAGAGGTACTGTAACAGAGAGGAAACAAGTAATATGAGCTGGTGTGAATAGGTACTGTACGAGAGAGGAAACAAGTAATATGAGCTGGCATGTAGAGATACTGTAACAGAGAGGAATATGAGCTGGTGTGAAGAGGTACTGTAAGAGAGAGGAAACAAAAGTATGTGGTTAATTAAACCACAGAAATATTTATGACAGTACAGATGACTGAATGGAAAAACAAGCTGGTATGAAGGTGTACTGTAACAGAAGGACAAGCAGATGCACAAGTTCAGCTAATTATTAAACACCCAAGTAGTTCATCTCATCTAGCTGCATAGAAAAACAAGTAACATGAGCTGAGATGTAGAAACAGTGTAACAGAACGGCAACATGAAGTAGATACATGCACGGCTAACTGAACACCCAAATATTTAACGTGGACCTAGACATTTAACCAAAACAGAACCACTGGAAGAATCCAGCATATTCTAACTCTGGAGAGACCTATTTGAGGAGTTAGCATAAAGATAAATAACAATTTATGTATCCTGAATCACATATAATCGTCCTGTATCAGATTGCTTAACAACAATACATCCTACATGTGGTAATTTAACAACCAATTCTGTTACCATTCTATCACCTCAGTGTGTTCATGAAGTAAATAGACTAACTAGGTAGTAGAAGGGATAAAGTCTGGTGCAAATATGTCAGGCTCGCAGGCCGACTCTGGCCTACCAGTGCAGTGAGTGTTATCCTATTTGTATGTCAGGCTCGCAGGCCGACTCTGGCCTACCAGTGCAGTGAGTGTTATCCTATTTGTATGTCAGGCTCGCAGGCCGACTCTGGCCTACCAGTGCAGTGAGTGTTATCCTATTTGTATGTCAGGCTCGCAGGCCGACTCTGGCCTACCAGTGCAGTGAGTGTTATCCTATTTGTATGTCAGGCTCGCAGGCCGACTCTGGCCTACCAGTGCAGTGAGTGTTATCCTATTTGTATGTCAGGCTCGCAGGCCGACTCTGGCCTACCAGTGCAGTGAGTGTTATCCTATTTGTATGTCAGGCTCGCAGGCCGACTCTGGCCTACCAGTGCAGTGAGTGTTATCCTATTTGTATGTCAGGCTCGCAGGCCGACTCTGGCCTACCAGTGCAGTGAGTGTTATCCTATTTGACAACCTTTTTCCTGGGGTGGGGTTCATTGTGATTTACTCAGGAAACAAGATATTTTCAGTAAAACAAAAACCCCTGACCCATCCTAGTGGAGGAAATATTATAATCCCTCAGCCTCTACAGCAAGAGAGATAACAAAGCCCACTTTCACATGACACAACAATAATAAATGCAACAATATGAAACAACAGGAAATGAGACCTGAAGAAGATATGGCATGTTCCACTAAGGCTGAACTATTCTCTTACCTGCGATGGTTCAAAGTTAGGTCTCCACCAGTTGCCTATTGTATCTTCAATGACCCAATCCATTGCTGCCCCATCTTGTCTACCCAGAGTCTGCCAATCAACAAGCAATTATTAAACATACACATGAAATTATCCAATAACACAACCAATATACATATTTAACATATAAATCAAGGTAAGACTATATCAAGCTGGACAAACAATAACATCATACTGTATCAACACATTTACACAGATAACACTATATCAACCTGGACAAACAATAACATCATACTGTATCAACACATTTACACAGATAACACTATATCAAGCTGGACAAACAATAACATCATACTGTATCAACACATTTACACAGATAACACTATATCAAGCTGGACAAACAATAACATCATACTGTATCAACACATTGACACAGATAACAGTCTCACTTTGCATATATTAGTCATGTTTCTAACTCTACACCACTGAAATCCCAAATATGAAGAAATGAATGGATTTCTGCTAAAGACTTTAAGGTAAATAATTAGATGTTTTAGGGAGCCTGAGATACCACAGGTGTAACATTCACTAGGGCACAGCTTTATGAGATGGGGAAATCACCTCCCTTCACCACTCCAAACAAGTTGTAAATACAAATCTTTCATGACAACAAATCAAATCTATGCTATAGCATAGGTATAACCGGATGTGCATTCTGGAGCTCAAACCTGTCACTGACTGGCTGAACCAAGCTCACATCTGTCACTAGTTAAACTAGGCTCAGTAATATTGTCAGTCAAATATGTCATTAGTTAAATCAGGCTCAGGAGTGCTGAAGCTTAACCCGACATTGGTTGGACAAAGCTCAGTAATACTGACATTAGACCTCCAAATAATCTAGGGATATTTGAGGTGTGAAGTATTAGACCTCGACATAATCTAGGGATATTTGAGGTGTGAAGTATTAGACCTCAACATAATCTAGGGATATTTGAGGTGTGAAGTATTAGACCTCGACATAATCTAGGGATATTTGAGGTGTGAAGTATTAGACCTTGACATAATCTAGGGATATTTGAGGTGTGAAGTATTAGACCTCCAAATAATCTAGGGATATTTGAGGTGTGAAGTATTAGACCTCGACATAATCTAGGGATATTTGAGGTGTGAAGTATTAGACCTCCAAATAATCTAGGGATATTTGAGGTGTGAAGTATTAGACCTCCAAATAATCTAGGGATATTTGAGGTGTGAAGTATTAGACCTCCAAATAATCTAGGGATATTTGAGGTGTGAAGTATTAGACCTCCAAATAATCTAGGGATATTTGAGGTGTGAAGTATTAGACCACCAAATAATCTAGGGATATTTGAGGTGTGAAGTATTAGACCACCAAATAATCTAGGGATATTTGAGGTGTGAAGTATTAGACCTCGACATAATCTAGGGATATTTGAGGTGTGAAGTATTAGACCTCGACATAATCTAGGGATATTTGAGGTGTGAAGTATTAGACCTCCAAATAATCTAGGGATATTTGAGGTGTGAAGTATTAGACCTCGACATAATCTAGGGATATTTGAGGTGTGAAGTATTAGACCTCGACATCCCCTCTGCCGTGCGTCCACCTTGACGAGGTAGAGGGGCTTGAGCGTTCCAATGACCCCAAGAGCTATGCCGACGGTAGCACAGCTACTGGTAGGGTCACCCATGTCGGACAGGTCAAGGGAGAGGGACCAGACGAAGTGACGCACAAACCTGCTGCCTTGTAGGTAGACTGGGGACAGTCAAAGGCTAGGGAAAGCATCCCGAACAAATGCTTGTCGAAATCGGATGTACTGAGCCACAGGCTTGACAAAGAAGTGCAACGTAACTTTATCATTTCATGATGCCACAGATGAAAATTAATCGTTATGGTGCTAATCCCATGAAGTCCCATCAGGCGGTGATAGTGCCGGGCCCCCTGCCTCGAGGGGGTCCACCCATGACTACTGGTGGTCACCTTCCCCTGTGCTGTGGAGTCAAGGCACAGAGGAGTAGGTTAAGAGCTATTGACCAAACACCCCGGACACTCAACATACTACAATGGAATGCAGAAGGAGTTTATAACAAGAAAGCCTCCCTAACACAGCGTCTTCATAAAGATAGAATAGATGTGGCATGCATTCAAGAGACACACCTCAACGCCAATCGCACATTTTCAGTCGAGGGATATCAGGCCACACGTTTCGACCGCGAAGGACACAAAGGAGGAGTTGTAATACTTACACGAAATACAATACCTTGCAGCGAAGTATCTGTGATCTCTGACAACCAAACGGAAATTATAGGTGTTGATATAATGATAAAGGACGTGAAAATAAGAATTTACAATCTATATAGCCCGGCAGATAAGGATCTTACACTCTCAAACATGGAAATAACTGACACAAATTGCATTGTTGTCGGAGACTTTAATAGCCGTTCAGAAAGATGGGGATACCCAGATACTGACAAAAGAGGAGATGAAGTGGAGGACTGGGAAATAGACTCAAATCTCCATCTACTTAACAAAGCGGATGACACACCGAGCTTCTACTCCAGAAGATGGATTACCACTTCTACTCCAGACTTAGCTTTCTGCACAGGAGACATCCTCCACAAAATCGATCGCCATGTGCTGGACCAATTAGCAGGTAGTGACCACAGACCAATCAAGCTTGTAATAAATATGGAGTATGTTCCACAGGAGCAAAAGCCTTTGCCCCGTTGGAATTACAAACGAGCAGATTGGGACAGATTTGCCATACTAACAGACAAATATTGTGAAAACGTAAATACACGATATGGCAACATGAAGCAAATGGTGGAAAGTCTAAACAGAGCAATAATACAGGCGGCCACTGAGTCTATTCCAAGAGGAGCAAGGAAAAATTACAAACCATACTGGACTGAAGAACTACAATTTTTGGAGGACAAAGTTGAAGATGCTAGGAAGACCGCAGAGAGAGAACAAACAACTGAAGCGAACATCTCTCTCAAAGCCATCTCAGCAAAATATAAAAGAACAGTAAATCAAACAACAAGAGATTGTTGGAGGAAAAAAACAGAAAACCTGAATTTTGACAGGGATGGAAACAAACTATGGAAACTAGTGAAAGCCATGAACAATGAAGGACCTAGAAACAAACAAATAACAATTAAACAAGGAAATGCCTTGCTTACAGGAAAAAAGGCTGCAAATGCACTAATGGAACACTATGCAAGTGCAAACCACATTGATATTACAACCGAACAGAAGAAAGCAATCAAAGACAAACAGATACATCATAGAAATACAGAGACAGCAGCAGAATATATGATGGCAAATCTAACAATGGAAGAAATGGAACAGGCAATGAATACCCTAAAAAAGAAGAAATCACCAGGAAAGGATGGAATCACAAATGAAATGCTAATAGGACTAGGCAACAAGGCAAAGAAGAAACTACTAGCAGTCCTAAATAACAGCTGGAAGAGAGGAATAGTCCCACAGGCATGGAAGGAAGCTATACTAATACCAGTCCCAAAGAAAGGAAAAGACCTGGAAGAACCAAACGGCTATCGACCTATCAGTCTACTTAGCTGTGTAGGAAAATTAATGGAACGCATTATCAATGGCAGGCTAACATGGCATCTGGAAGAAAACAAACTCTTAACACCACACCAAGCAGGATTCAGAAAGTACAGATCCACTGAAGATCAAATAACCTATATAGCTCAGGAAATAGAGGATGCCTTCCAAGAGAAAAAGCACACACTAGCAGTCTGGATAGATTTAGAAAAAGCATTTGATAAAGTATGGAAGGAAGGACTGAAAGTAAAACTGCAAAACATGCATGTTTGTGGAAAAATGTATAAATGGATCAGCCACTACCTTGAGAACAGAACTGCCAGGACAAAAGTACAAGGACAAACAAGCAAAATTATGCTGCTGGAGCAAGGTGTCCCCCAAGGAGGAGCTCTTTCACCAACATTATTCCTAGCATATATAAATGACATCACAGAAAATTTTCCAGCCAGAGTACACACATCCTCCTTTGCAGATGACCTAGCCATATGGACATCTGAAGAATATATTAGTACAGCTAACAGCAGAATACAGCAAGCCTTATTAGCGCTAGAGGACTGGTCAAAATCATGGCTAGTGAAGATAAGTGAGGAGAAAACAACATGCACAGTGTTCTCCCTCTCAACTAAAACTCAGCAACCTAAGCTGGTATTGAATGGAAAAATATTGCGCCATGAAGAAAATCCAAACTATCTAGGAGTCACCTTTGATCGTCGCCTGACATGGAAGACACAGGTTGAGAAAAATCGAACAAGAGCAAGGCAAAGAATGGCAATCATGAAAAAGCTTGCTGGTACAACATGGGGAGCAGATGAGAAAGTTCTCAAGAAGTTATATACTGGACGGGTGAGGCCAGTACTGGAATATGGCATTGCAGCTTGGGCAACAGCAGCTAAGTCAAACTTTAACAAAATAAGTAGAGTCCAAAATCAAGGAATGCGAATCATAACTGGAAGCCTGAAGACAACGCCTATTAATGAATTAGAAAAGATCACTTGTTTACAACCAATGCAGGATAGAAGAGATAGCAGAGCCCAGCAACAAGCAGAAAAATTTAGAAGATTGACAGACCACCCTATGTACAATAGATTTAATGGTTTTGGAAAGGGAAGACTGAAGCGTAGCAACTTTGTAGAAACTGCAAAACGAAGGATTAGGTCAGATCCTATTCTTAACATATCAACAGTCAAGCCCAAACACAATGCACACAAGTTCCCAGCTTGGAGACAGCAGCAACTGCCTGAGATGATAGAAAACATTCCTGGTATTGAGAAAAAGAACACTCAGCATGAAACCGAAAGAAGAGAAATAACCCTAAACTACATAAAAGAACATTACCCAAGCAGGAATTGGACCCATGCATATACAGATGGATCAGCCAAAAATTCAATAGAGAATGGAGGAGGAGGAATTCTCCTAAATTTAAAAAATGGAGCGAAAAAAACTCATTCAATGGCAACTGGAAAATTTTCAAGTAACTTCAAAGCGGAGGTAGAGGCTCTGAAAACTGCAGCAGAAATGCTCCTGATGGAGGAAAATAAAGAGAAGCAAATAGCTATCTTCACAGATGCAAAGTCAGCTGTCTCAATACTGAAGAGCAATAACAGCACAGAACTAACTGACCTAAGAGCAGCACTCCATGGTCTATGCCAGAAATCCAAAAAAGTTGTAATACAGTGGATCCCATCACATTGCAGTATACCTGGAAACGAAGAGGCTGACAGACTGGCAAAAGAGGGCGGACGACTACCACAGCCTGACATAGACATAACCTATAATGAGGCAAAGAGGTTGATAAAAAGCACTTATAGAACCAAATGGGAATCAGAGCATCCAGGCCATCAGAAGGATGATGCATATTACAAACTCGACCGAAGAGAACAAGTAGCAATCTTCAGACTCCGCACAGGACATAACAGGCTGAAATACCACTTGTTCAATAAACTAAAGATAGGAGATACCGATGAATGTAATTGTAGAACTGGAAAAATTACAGCAAAACATTTGCTGCAGGATTGCCCAACGTATGCAGAACAGAGAAAGATATTTTGGCCCACACCTGCTTCATTTGAGGACAAGCTCTATGGAGATATCAACAAGCTAAAGTTGACCGCAGATTACTTTAACTATATACAGGTTGACATTTAAAGGTGCATGAAGACCCAGAGGCATGAAATGAAATATTGCTTGGATAGCAAATCCATTATGTGGAAAGTCCAAATCGAAAGCTCGCTGTATGGGCTTCATAAAAGGTGGAAAAGTGTCCTAGTGGCACGAAATGGAATATTGCTTGGATAGCAAATCCATTACGTGGAAAGTCTGAATCAAAAGCCCACTGTGTGGGCTTTATAAAAGGTGGAAAAGTGTCCTAGTGGCACGAAATGGAATATTGCTTGGCTAGCAAATCCATTACATGGAAAGTCCGAATCGAAAGCTCACTGTGTGGATGTCATCTGCAGACTGCATACTTCTGGTTTCCGGAAGAACAGCCTATGGTGAACGGAAGGCCCAATATACGGAAGTGAGGCTAAGCAGCCATGTGCAGGACGTGACGATTCCTTGGGTGAGCCCAGTACCAGAGCGCTATGTATCGGCTCTGCAAGTATGGAAGCCTCCTTGGATGGCGGGGAATGCCCATGGTCTGCCCCTGCCTTCCCTTGAGGGCTGACCAGGATCTTTGGCTGTTCTATATGGACCAGCTGGGATGGGGGATAACACCACAACAGTGAGAGTCAAACGTCCTAAGAAACCCCCGGGAAGGTTAACCCGGTCAACAAATGCCCGCAGAAGTCGGATGTGTCGGCCTAACGGCGCAAGAACGCAGCTCTGCTGTAAACAGGCACAACGCAATCACATCCGAAAAAAAACTCCGGATGAACGAAGAAGAAGAAGAAGACCTCGACATAATCTAGGGATATTTGAGGTGTGAAGTATTAGACCTCGACATAATCTAGGGATATTTGAGGTGTGAAGTATTAGACCTCGACATAATCTAGGGATATTTGAGGTGTGAAGTATTAGACCTCGACATAATCTAGGGATATTTGAGGTGTGAAGTATTAGACCTCGACATAATCTAGGGATATTTGAGGTGTGAAGTATTAGACCTCGACATAATCTAGGGATATTTGAGGTGTGAAGTATTAGACCTCCAGATAATCTAGGGATATTTGAGGTGTGAAGTATTAGACCTCCAAATAATCTAGGGATATTTGAGGTGTGAAGTATTAGACCTCGACATAATCTAGGGATATTTGAGGTGTGAAGTATTAGACCTCGACATAATCTAGGGATATTTGAGGTGTGAAGTATTAGACCTCCAAATAATCTAGGGATATTTGAGGTGTGAAGTATTAGACCTCCAAATAATCTAGGGATATTTGAGGTGTGAAGTATTAGACCTCCAAATAATCTAGGGATATTTGAGGTGTGAAGTATTAGACCTCCAAATAATCTAGGGATATTTGAGGTGTGAAGTATTAGACCTCCAAATAATCTAGGGATATTTGAGGTGTGAAGTATTAGACCACCAAATAATCTAGGGATATTTGAGGTGTGAAGTATTAGACCACCAAATAATCTAGGGATATTTGAGGTGTGAAGTATTAGACCTCGACATAATCTAGGGATATTTGAGGTGTGAAGTATTAGACCTCGACATAATCTAGGGATATTTGAGGTGTGAAGTATTAGACCTCGACATAATCTAGGGATATTTGAGGTGTGAAGTAGTTAGACCTCAAATAATCTAGGGATATTTGAGGTGTGAAGTATTAGACCTCGAATAATCTAGGGATATTTGAGGTGTGACAGTATTAGACCTCGACATATCTAGGGATATTTGAGGTGTGAAGTATTAGACCTCGACAATAATCTAGGGATATTTGAGGTGTGAAGTATTAGACCTTGACATAATCTAGGGATATTTGAGGTGTGAAGTATTAGACATCGACATAATCTAGGGATATTTGAGGTGTGGAAGTATTAGACCTCGACCATAATCTAGGGATATTTGAGGTGTGAAGTATTAGACCTCCAAATAATCTAGGGATATTTGAGGTGTGAAGTATTAGACCTCCAAATAATCTAGGGATATTTGAGGTGTGAAGTATTAGACCTCCAAATAATCTAGGGATATTTGAGGTGTGAAGTATTAGACCTCGACATAATCTAGGGATATTTGAGGTGTGAAGTATTAGACCTCCAAATAATCTAGGGATATTTGAGGTGTGAAGTATTAGATCTCGACATAATCTAGGGATATTTGAGGTGTGAAGTATTAGACCTCGACATAATCTAGGGATATTTGAGGTGTGAAGTATTAGACCTCGACATAATCTAGGGATATTTGAGGTGTGAAGTATTAGACCTCGACATAATCTAGGGATATTTGAGGTGTGAAGTATTAGACCTCGACATAATCTAGGGATATTTGAGGTGTGAAGTATTAGACCTCGACATAATCTAGGGATATTTGAGGTGTGAAGTATTAGACCTCGACAATAATCTAGGGATATTTGAGGTGTGAAGTATTAGACCTCCAAATAATCTAGGGATATTTGAGGTGTGAAGTATTAGACCTCCAAATAATCTAGGGATATTTGAGGTGTGAAGTATTAGACCTCCAAATAATCTAGGGATATTTGAGGTGTGAAGTATTAGACCTCCAAATAATCTAGGGATATTTGAGGTGTGAAGTATTAGACCACCAAATAATCTAGGGATATTTGAGGTGTGAAGTATTAGACCTCGACATAATCTAGGGATATTTGAGGTGTGAAGTATTAGACCTCGACATAATCTAGGGATATTTGAGGTGTGAAGTATTAGATCTCGACATAATCTAGGGATATTTGAGGTGTGAAGTATTAGACCTCCAAATAATCTAGGGATATTTGAGGTGTGAAGTATTAGACCTCCAAATAATCTAGGGATATTTGAGGTGTGAAGTATTAGACCTCCAAATAATCTAGGGATATTTGAGGTGTGAAGTATTAGACCTCCAAATAATCTAGGGATATTTGAGGTGTGAAGTATTAGACCTCCAAATAATATAGGGATATTTGAGGTGTGAAGTATTAGCCTCCAAATAATCTAGGGATATTTGAGGTGTGAAGTATTAGACCTCCAAATAATCTAGGGATATTTGAGGTGTGAAGTATTAGACCTCCAAATAATCTAGGGATATTTGAGGTGTGAAGTATTAGACCACGACATAATCTAGGGATATTAAACATGGTTAAGTGGCTTCTTCTATTTGCCATGGGTTAATGTATTGCAGAAATGTCATTGCATTATAATACAACATGCCTGCTACCATAGTAACAACTTGTAAGTCATGCCTGTGACACATCCCACCCCTACTTCCCATCTTCTGTTATTTATTTTTGTTTGGTCCAAACCTACTTCCTGTTTGGCACACTATCTGTTAACGTACAACCCATAATGAACCAGACTTAACCCTACCAGACCGCTGTACCAATTTTTCAGTAATTTTGTAATCTGCCGCTATACCGCTGTACTTAATTTTCGGTATTTTGCCTAGTACATGAAAAACAAATGCGCCATAAACTAAAATTAACCAACCAATCGTGGTCAAACCTCATGGTTAGCCATTGCAAATGTCTTCCCCCATAGGTTTGAATTGACTGTGTGGTTTAACGCGAAAAAATTATGAAAATTCACAATGAAACGAGCGGCTGATGAACCAAGCACTTCAACAAGAAAGCGAAGTAGGTCTAGGCTTTTCAGTCCAACAGGTGATTGATACTTTGGTTTATTCAGACTGGATTGGCACACAAAGATGGAATATTGGCACTAGATGAAAGGTAGACCTATTTTCTACAATGTCTCCAAGTTACATCTTATTCTAACCACTTGTTTGCATGTAAATAACATTTTTCTATATCATGTTGGTTTTTTCTCTTTAATGCTCAGGAGCCCAGGTAATAGGGACAGTTAGGTTTAGGGCCTCAGGTCTGGTAGGGTTAAGACTACTGAAGTCAAAGCAGTCACTGGTCAAACAAGACGTAATAATACTAACAGTATCCCTCAGTAAACAAGGCTCAGAAATACTGAAAGTATCCCTCACTGAGTAACCCACTGACTAGCAAGCTCAGATCAGTGTTACACATGTGCATCCTGCAAGTATCCTCTACTGAGCAGACTGAATGGCATTAACAGTAACCCACTGACTAGCAAGCTCAGATCAGTGTTACACATCTGCATCCTAAAAGTATCCTCTACTGAAGAACACTGAATGGCATTAACAGTAACCCACTGACTGGCAGAACCAATAACAAAGTCTTTAAACAAAGACCCCATAAACAATATATTGCACGATTTATTGCCTGACATATTTCCCTACATCTCATCATGTGCATACTGCAAAGTTGTGTATCATGTGAAGTCAATAATCGAATAATATTCTGACTGAAATACTAACTATATAGTCACTAACCATTGTTCAAATGTGGACTACATTATCCCCACGAAGGCCAAGATTTAACTGGAAGTCCTGACTGGATGACCTGCCCTGTTGTGTGTAACTGGATCCTACCTCCCAATGTCTATGTACAGCAGATGAAGATCAACACGCACTCAGACATACCTCAGTTAACAGCCGTTTCAGCCCCTCCACTTGGTCTTCCCCAGCGCCCAGCTCCCCGCCAGGCCTACACACAAACAGACAAGCATAAAAACATTAACAGTATGTCCTTCACAGAACACTGCAGCAACCCAGCATCTACTCTAATTTTAGTTCAGTAGTTTGCCACTGCTTTCTGACCGATCAACATTTTATAGCATGGATATCAATAAAATGGTCTGCTTCCAAATGGCCCACAGCAGATTTGGAACACTGGACTCGGTGTGTTGGGGCATGATGGTACTGTGTGTCTCACTAGACCTCAAGCCACGGACACTCGGTGTGTTGGGGCATGATGGTACTGTGTGTCTCACTAGACCCCAAGCCACGGACACTCGGTGTGTTGCGGCATGATGGTACTGTGTGTCTCACTAGACCCCAAGCCACGGACACTCGGTGTGTTGGGGCATGATGGTACTGTGTGTCTCACTAGACCCCAAGCCACGGACACTCGGTGTGTTGGGGCATGATGGTACTGTGTGTCTCACTAGACCCCAAGCCACGGACACTCGGTGTGTTGGGGCATGATGGTACTGTGTGTCTCACTAGACCCCAAGCCACGGACACTCGGTGTGTTGGGGCATGATGGTACTGTGTGTCTCACTAGACCCCAAGCCACGGACACTCGGTGTGTTGGGGCATGATGGTACTGTGTGTCTCACTAGACCCCAAGCCACAGACACCAGTGAACCTCTCTGTTCCATAATGCAGGGAGAAGTTCAAGGCAAAAAAAAAACAACTAAAGGGTGTCAGGATATAAGTGGACAGACATCAAGACATGGGCAGGATACAGCCTAGCAGAATACACCATGCAGCTGAAGGACACAAGTTTTTGGAGATTCATCACTGCCAATCTGAACTGTGGAGATAGCATTAAATGATGATAATGTGATGATGCATCATGAATGCTAAACATGAACAAACATCCCTGTGCTTGAGTGACAACAATGTCAATGCCATAGTATGGAGATAACTAAACAAATACAAGATGAATCAGGAGTTGAAGAAAAATCAAAAGGACACACATTGAGAAAACCTAACAATAGTGCAACTAGAAAGTCCTTTGTCTGCAACCAAAAGGGCCAACAAAACAGAGGAAGACCCAACAACACACAGAGAAGAGAAGCAGAGACAGAAATTAATAATATGGAGAGGGCATGGACGGAGCTGCAAGGGATAGATAAGGAAAGAAGGGCTTGGAGAGAGTTGGTTGCGGGCCTGTGTCTCAGTTGGTGATAACAGGTGAAAGAAAATTCCACAGTATCAAAACCACAATAACAGTTCCAATAAATGTGTGAGAAGATCTGGCCACAGCGTAATCAAACATGGTGGTTCGATGGAATTCCTATCTTCATCAGGTAACAGCACACAAGAAAGCTGTATACATCAGGTAACAGCACACAAGAAAGCTGTATACATCAGGTAACAGCACACAAGAAAGCTGTATACATCAGGTAACAGCACACAAGAAAGCTGTATACATCAGGTAACAGCACACAAGACAGCTGTATACATCAGGTAACAGCACACAAGACAGCTGTATACATCAGGTAACAGCACACAAGACAGCTGTATACATCAGGTAACAGCACACAAGACAGCTGTATACATCAGGTAACAGCACACAAGACAGCTGTATACATCAGGTAACAGCACACAAGACAGCTGTATACATCAGGTAACAAACAGCACACAAGACAGCTGTATACATCAGGTAACAGCACACAAGACAGCTGTATACATCAGGTAACAGCACACAAGACAGCTGTATACATCAGGTAACAGCACACAAGATAGCTGTATACATCAGGTAACAGCACACAAGACAGCTGTATACATCAGGTAACAGCACACAAGACAGCTGTATACATCAGGTAACAGCACACAAGACAGCTGTATACATCAGGTAACAGCACACAAGACAGCTGTATACATCAGGTAACAGCACACAAGACAGCTGTATACATCAGGTAACAGCACACAAGACAGCTGTATACATCAGGTAACAGCACACAAGACAGCTGTATACATCAGGTAACAGCACACAAGACAGCTGTATACATCAGGTAACAGCACACAAGACAGCTGTATACATCAGGTAACAGCACACAAGACAGCTGTATACATCAGGTAACAGCACACAAGAAAGCTGTATACATCAGGTAACAGCACACAAGACAGCTGTATACATCAGGTAACAGCACACAAGACAGCTGTATACATCAGGTAACAGCACACAAGACAGCTGTATACATCAGGTAACAGCACACAAGACAGCTGTATACATCAGGTAACAGCACACAAGACAGCTGTATACATCAGGTAACAGCACACAAGACAGCTGTATACATCAGGTAACAGTACACAAGACAGCTGTATACATCAGGTAACAGCACACAAGACAGCTGTATACATCAGGTAACAGCACACAAGACAGCTGTATACATCAGGTAACAGCACACAAGACAGCTGTATACATCAGGTAACAGCACACAAGGCAGCTGTATACATCAGGTAACAGCACACAAGACAGCTGTATACATCAGGTAATAGCACACAAGACAGCTGTATACATCAGGTAACAGCACACAAGACAGCTGTATGCATCAGGTAACAGCACACAAGACAGCTGTATACATCAGGTAACAGCACACAAGACAGCTGTATACATCAGGTAACAGCACACAAGACAGCTGTATACATCAGGTAACAGCACACAAGACAGCTGTATACATCAGGTAACAGCACACAAGACAGCTGTATACATCAGGTAACAGCACACAAGACAGCTGTATACATCAGGTAACAGCACACAAGACAGCTGTATACATCAGGTAATAGCACACAAGACAGCTGTATACATCAGGTAACAGCACACAAGACAGCTGTATACATCAGGTAACAGCACACAAGACAGCTGTATACATCACACATGGATCATGGCTAGCAGCACCAGACCTTCGGCACGTCCGTTTATGTTCAAACAATTTCACTGACAATGACAGATCATTTTCTCAAAATGCTCATGTTTATTTGTTCAGAATGTGGTATCCTCTTCCTATACTTGCTGGCAGTAACATTGTACTGAAGGTCTGGCCAACAATGACAACTCAGGATTCAGAAAATGATATTGGCCTTTCCTCTTCCTATACTTGCTGGCAGTAACATCGTACTGAAGGTCTGGCCGACAATGACAACTCAGGATTCAGAAAATGATATTGGCCTTTCCTCTTCCTATACTTGCTGGCAGTAACACCGTACTGAAGGTCTGGCCAACAATGACAACTCAGGATTCAGAAAATGATATTGGCCTTTCCTCTTCCTATACTTGCTGGCAGTAACATCGTACTGAAGGTCTGGCCGACAATGACAACTCAGGATTCAGAAAATGATATTGGCCTTTCCTCTTCCTATACTTGCTGGCAGTAACACCGTACTGAAGGTCTGGCCAACAATGACAACTCAGGATTCAGACAATGATATTGGCCTATCTGATGAAATAGAACTATCAGTCCCTCAGATAATTGACAACAATTTTAACAAACATATTTTGTTCCATCACTGGCTGTCAACTCTGGTGTAGTTCTCACTGATTTGATTTGTGTGTGGGCTAGCTTTCCCTATTAAACAGTGTCCCTCGTCCTCAAGCCAACCCACTCAAGCTTCTGAGGTACTTGTGATTTATGTCCTCAAGTCCAGAGTCTCAACATTTTAGTCCATCTGGCCTGTGTCGGTGTTGAACCCGCTACCTCAGCATCAGCACACCGGAAGTTTAAGAGCAATCATTCTTATCCATTCAGCTATGCTAACCTCCACAGACATTCTATTGCAGGACAATTGCTATCAAACAGTATCATCAGCTATATACTCCTCAAAACAACAAGTGCCCCCAAGAGCCCCACACTTCACAGCCATCATCATCATCATTAAATAATGCCATCACCATCATCAAATAATGCCATCATCATCATCATCATCCTCATCATCATCAAATAATGCCATCATCATCATCATCAAGTAATGCCATCATCATCAAATAATGCCATCATCATCATCATCAAATAATGCCATCATCATCAAATAATGCCATCATCATCAAATAATGCCATCATCATCATCAAATAATGCCATCATCATCAAATAATGCCATCATCATCAAATAATGCCATCATCATCATCAAATAATGCCATCATCATCATCAAATAATGCCATCATCATCATCACCAAATAATGCCATCATCATCATCAAATAATGCCATCCTCACCAAATAATGCCATCATCATCATCAAATAATGCCATCATCATCAAATAATGCCATCATCACCAAATAATGCCATCATCATCAAATAATGCCATCATCATCAAATAATGCCATCATCATCATCATCAAATAGTGCCATCATCATCAAATAATGCCATCATCACCAAATAATGCCATCATCATCAAATAATGCCAACATCATCGAATAATGCCATCATCAACAAATAATGCCACCATCATCATCATCACCAAATGCCTTGCTGACTGGCTTGGGTGATCATGCCTCTCCACACCTTATTATCTCCAGCAGCATGTATCAGTTGATGTGCTGACACCATTCCATGCCATGACAACAGGCTCTCATGTCGTCTCTTGCTGTCTTCCTCTCCTTCCCCAAACCTTTCCAGTTGTCACATTGTTCCAGTTTTTCTCCTCTCAAGACGTGGTCAAACACTGACAACTGCCTCTGTCTACTATTTGTGATGTCTTTGTCTCTTAGCCTCTTTCACAACATTTAGATTACTGACTTTGTCTGCCCCAGCTTTGTGCAGCATTCTTCTCTAAAACTGATTATTTTGCTTTGTTTGATATTATCATGAAGTTGGTGTTGCTTATGTTGTTGCCCAGCTGTTTCAGCTTTCTACATACATTTTTCTGTGTCTTCCTCTGCATTTTTGGCTTATTATTTCCCACATAACGCTAATTTCCATAGTCCACTTGAACTATTGATATGCCCCATAAATCTCATGTCGTGTCCTTATGTCTTTGATTAGTGATCAAGTAACACCTGCTACTCTCAATATCTCTGTGTTTGTTTTCTTCTCTGATTGCAATATTATCAACATCCTCCTCAAAAATCACATCTCCATTTGTTGTTGTTGTTGTTGTTGTTTTTGTTGTTGTCGTCATCATCTTCCACTTTTGCCGTCAGGCATCGTGGGGAGTGGTTATTGAAGTTCCCATGCCTGTAACTAGCATCTTTCTTCCAATTTCCCCTATGATTCATCAGCAGTATTCTTCTAGAAGTGCTAGTGTTGTTACTAATTCTTGTATAAGGATCTTTGAATAAGGTGATTCTTTTCTTTATCTCTGTGTCACATCTTCAGTCAGATCTCACGATTGGCCTTATACACTGAAAACTTCATTACTGCCATCATCAGGTTATAACAGTTGAGTTGAGTTGAGTTAAGAACCGACATCACTGCACTCAGGACATTCCCATACGTGCTCCGTCCCCTCATTCAACAGCCAGTGAAGAGTCATACTACTAATCATCCCCACAGCTATCTGATTAAAAGTTCTCCTGGTCTTCCTTCTCAGTTTTGAGATTCTTCCAGAACCCCTGCCAATCCCCTGCAATCTCATTCTTTCCACATATGGGTTCTCAATCTGTTCCTCTGCCTTCTCCACCTGGTCCCACAAGCGCACGACCACCTCCCCCTTGTCCATAGGCAAAATTCCACCAAGAGGTGCCTTCCCTGCTAGCCTATCAGCCTGTTCATCAGGTTGTAACAATGCTTACTGACCATAAAATGTATTTTCTGGATCACTTATTTCACAAAATGTCACATTTAATTGTTTTTGTCACAAACAACATATAACCTACTTACAACTTGAAGAAAGTTGTTCCGAGCTGAAGAAGTAGGACATGAGGTAAACCATGCTCATACACAATCAGAACCCCTTCGACAGATCTTCTCATGCCTATTTTATCAAATTCTTCTCGCATGCGCTGAAATCTGGCTGGCACAGAACTGTCTTTCTCATACAAAGGTTCTTTGGTACCAAAAGTGTAGTTGTTCAGCGGGTATCTGTTGAAAAAACGAAGAATATTTACAAATGGATGAGTAGTTCAGAACATTAAGTTCTGGAATGTTATATAGAATCTATTTTGCTATATGGCAGTGAATCATGGAATATGAATGAATAAATAAGGAAGACCTTAGAAGCAACAGAGATGTGGTTCCTGAGATGGATTCCTTTAGACTGCCAGAGTAATAGAAGCAACAGAGATGTGGTTCCTGAGATGAATACCTTGGACTTCCAGAGTAATAGAAGCAACAGAGATGTGGTTCCTGAGATGGATTCCTTAGACTGCCAGAGTAATAGAAGCAACAGAGATGTGGTTCCTGAGATGGATTCCTTAGACTGCCAGAGTAATAGAAGCAACAGAGATGTAGTTCCTGAGATGAATTCCTTAGACTGCCAGAGTAATAGAAGCAAGAGAGATGTGGTTCCTGAGATGAATACCTTGGACTTCCAGAGTAATAGAAGCAACAGAGATGTGGTTCCTGAGATGGATTCCTTAGACTGCCAGAGTAATAGAAGCAACAGAGATGTGGTTCCTGAGATGGATTCCTTAGACTGCCAGAGTAATAGAAGCAACAGAGATGTGGTTCCTGAGATGGATACCTTGGACTTCCAGAGTAATAGAAGCAACAGAGATGTGGTTCCTGAGATGAATTCCTTAGACTGCCAGAGTAATAGAAGCAACAGAGATGTAGTTCTTGAGATGAACACCTTGGACTTCCAGAGTAATAGAAGCAACAGAGATGTGGTTCCTGAGATGAATACCTTGGACTTCCAGAGTAATAGAAGCAACAGAGATGTGGTTCCTGAGATGAATACCTTGGACTTCCAGAGTAATAGAAGCAACAGAGATGTGGTTCTTGAGATGAATACCTTGGCCTTCCAGAGTAATAGAAGCAACAGAGATGTGGTTCCTGAGATGGATACCTTGGACCGCCAGAGTAATAGAAGCAACAGAGATGTGGTTCCTGAGATGAATACCTTGGACTTCCAGAGTAATAGAAGCAACAGAGATGTGGTTCCTGAGATGGATACCTTGGCCTTCCAGAGTAATAGAAGCAACAGAGATGTGGTTCCTGAGATGAATACCTTGGACCGCCAGAGTAATAGAAGCAACAGAGATGTGGTTCCTGCGATGAATTCCTTGGACTGCCAGAGTAATAGAAGCAACAGAGATGTGGTTCCTGAGATGAATTCCTTGGACTGCTAGAGTAACTAACAATTGTCTGGATAAAGCTAATGAAAGTAGAGCGTTATATATAACTATCATGATCATGTATCATGCAGATAAGCATGGGCTGTCATGTTTTGCCATTGCACATGATCACCAGAGTCATGGATCAGCTCTGTGTTTTTGTCTCCACCATGCCATGTGGCCAAGCCATCCAGATATTTACCTCTCTGCCTTCCCCTTGTTCTTTTCCCATCAATCTTGCCAGTTGTCATCAAGTTCTCCAGTTTATTACTTCTTATAGCGTGAACAAAAATTCTTGAATGTCGATGTCTGATTTCTCTTATCAGTAATAAATGTTGGTATGTAACTATAAGAAAGTCATTTGATCTCAGAACTCTCTTTGGAGCAAGAATATATGATGATTTCCTTAGAGCAAGAATGTATGAGGATTTCCTTGGAGCAAGAATGTATGATGATTTCTTTGGAGCAAGAATATATGATGATTTCCTTAGAGCAAGAATATATGATGATTTCCTTAGAGCAAGAATGTATGAGGATTTCCTTGGAGCAAGAATGTATGATGATTTCCTTAGAGCAAGAATGTATGATGATTTCCTTGGAGCAAGAATATATGATGATTTCCTTAGAGCAAGAATATATGATGATTTCCTTAGAGCAAGAAATGAATGACGATTTCCTTGGAGCAAGAATATATGATGATTTCCTTGGAGCAAGAATATATGATGATTTCCTTAGAGCAAGAATATATGATGATTTCCTTAGAGCAAGAATATATGATGATTTCCTTAGAGCAAGAAATGAATGACGATTTCCTTGGAGCAAGAATGTATGATGATTTCCTTAGAGCAAGAAATGAATGACGATTTCCTTGGAGCAAGAATGTATGATGATTTCCTTGGAGCAAGAAATGAATGATGATTTCCTTAGAGCAAGAATGTATGATGATTTCCTTAGAGCAAGAATATATGATGATTTCCTTAGAGCAAGAATATATGATGATTTCCATAGAGCAAGAATATATGATGATTTCCTTAGAGCAAGAAATGAATGACGATTTCCTTGGAGCAAGAATGTATGATGATTTCCTTGGAGCAAGAAATGAATGATGATTTCCTTAGAGCAAGAATGTATGATGATTTCTTAGAGCAAGAATATATGATGATTTCCTTAGAGCAAGAATATATGATGATTTCCTTAGAGCAAGAATATATGATGATTTCCTTAGAGCAAGAATATATGATGATTTCCTTAGAGCAAGAAATGAATGACGATTTCCTTGGAGCAAGAATGTATGATGATTTCCTTGGAGCAAGAATGATATGATGATTTTCCTTAGAGCAAGAATCTATGATGATTCTTAGAGCAAGAATATATGATGATTTCCTTAGAGCAAGAATATATGATGATATTTCCTTATGAGCAAGACTATATGATGATTTCTTAGGAGCAAGAATATATGATGATTTCCTTAGAGCAAGACTATATGATGATTTCCTTAGAGCAAGAATATATGATGATTTCCTTAGAGCAAAGATATTATGATGATTTCCTTAGAGCAAGAATATATGATGATTTCCTAGAGCAAGAATATATGATGATTCCTTAGAGCAAGAATATATTGATTGGAAAAATTTTTTCCTTAGAGCAAGAATATATGATGATTTCCTCTAGAGCAAGAATATATGATGATTTCCTTAGAGCAAGAATATATGATGATTTCCTTAGAGCAAGAAATGAATGACATTTCCCTTGGAGCAAGAATGTATGATGATTTTCCTTAGCAGCAAGAATATGAATGATGATTCCTGGAGCAAGAATGTATGATGATTTCCTTGGAGCAAGAAATGAATGATGATTTCCTTGGAGCAAGAATATATGATGATTTCTAGTTTGGAGCAAGAATATATGATGATTTCCCTGGAGCAAGAATATATGATGATTTCCTTGGAGCAAGAATATATGATGATTTCCTTGGAGCAAGAATTATGATGATTTCCTTGGAGCAAGAATAGTATGATGATTTCCTTGGAGCAAGAATGTATGAGGATTTCCTTGGAGCAAGAATATATGATGATTTCCTTGGAGCAAGAATATATGATGATTTCCTTGGAGCAAGAATATATGATGATTTCCTTGGAGCAAGAATGTATGATGATTTCCTTGGAGCAAGAATGTATGATGATTTCCTTGGAGCAAGAATGTATGATGATTTCCTTGGAGCAAGAATATATGATGATTTCCTTGGAGCAAGAATATATGATGATTTCCTTGGAGCAAGAATATATGATGATTTCCTTGGAGCAAGAATATATGATGATTTCCTTGGAGCAAGAATGTATGATGATTTCCTTGGAGCAAGAATATATGATGATTTCCTTGGAGCAAGAATGTATGATGATTTCCTTGGAGCAAGAATGTATGATGATTTCCTTGGAGCAAGAATGTTATGATGATTTCCTTGGAGCAAGAATGTATGATGATTTCCTTGGAGCAAGAATATATGATGATTTCCTTGGAGCAAGAATGTATGATGATTTCCTTGGAGCAAGAATATATGATGATTTCCTTGGAGCAAGAATATATGATGATTTCCTTGGAGCAAGAATATATGATGATTTCCTTGGAGCAAGAATGTATGATGATTTCCTTGGAGCAAGAATGTATGAGGATTTCCTTGGAGCAAGAATGTATGATGATTTCCTTGGAGCAAGAATGTATGAGGATTTCCTTGGAGCAAGAATGTAAGAGGATTTCCTTGGAGCAAGATTACATGAAGATTTCCTTGGAGCAAGAATGTATGATGATTTCCTTGGAGCAAGAATGTATGATGATTTCCTTGGAGCAAGAATTATGATGATTTCCTTGGAGCAAGAATGTATGAGGATTTCCTTGGAGCAAGAATGTATGATGATTTCCTTGGAGCAAGAATGTATGACGATTTCCTTGCAGCAAGGATGTATGATGATTTCCTTGGAGTAATGATGAATGATGACTTCCTTGCAGCAAGGATGTATGATGATTTCCATGGAGCAAGGATGTATGATGATTTCCTTGGTTCTTACTGGGTCAATATGGCCAAAGTATTTCATTTTCTTAGACATAATTCTGTAAGTGTTTATGTGTCAACTGTCTTGGGTGTTCAAATCTTGTAAAATGTCAGGAATTTCCTTACTGAACCCCAGTAGTGTATGAATCCATCTCAAACCATCTCCAGCTCAAACCCTCAATGTCTCCAACATTTAAATTCAGAGCGTCGATGTTCTTCCTTAGTGATTATGCAATTGTCTATGATTCCCATATGTTGCTAGAGGCAAGATGCATGTTCCCAAAAATGTTAATTTAACTTGTTTGTTGTTGTGTCGTCAGCTCTTATTTACCTCTGACATGGCTTTGGCCAGTCTCTGTCTCTTCTGACTTTTGAACAGTCCCGACAGTTGTCTTTACGCAGACATCATATTTAAAGTGTGTGACATTTGTAATGTTTTCATTGCTGATGAACTGTTCAGCTGACTTGAGGTTTTGTCTATAAACATTACCTTTGTGTTTTTGGTTTTTTTTCATTGTTATAAATTAAATTTATTCATACTGTAAATGAAAACAAACAAAACAGTGCAAGTGCAAACAAACATGATGGCACTGTGACTGTGTGACCTAAAAGGTCAGACGTGACTGGAGCCCTGTGAGATCGCTTGTATAGTGCAGAAGAACAAACAGATCATCACAACCTGGAGAGAATGGTGTCGCAGGGAGTGAATCTAGCAGCCTGGAGAGAATGGTGTCGCAGGGAGTGAATCTAGCAGCCTGGAGAGAATGGTGTCGCAGGGAGTGAATCTAGCAGCCTGGAGAGAATGGTGTCGCAGGGAGTGAATCTAGCAGACACTCAGGACTTCAAGGAAAGGCCAGACAGACTAATAATTAGACTGCTACTGGTACCACTAGTATTGGGACTCTTTGCTGGTTGTTGAAGATTAGAACGGAGCACGTACGGGAATGTCCTGAGTGGTGTGATGTGGGTTCTTGACTTGACTCAATGATCTGACTTTGGCACATACTTTTGTAAGGTTTGCCTCATCATCATCTAGACAGATCCCATCACAGGTAACTGATCTGCACGTGGGTAAGCTATCTTTCCGAACAATTTTGCCAGGGCCGGGATGTAACAGCCTCCTCTTTGCAATTTCCAACAGCCTAGCCATGGGTTGTTCAACATGCACGAAGGACCTCCTGTTTTTCGCACTTATCTGAAAAGGTTAGGTATCCAATCTCACTACCCAAGAGACCAAGGGAACGTGTGATGTCATTAGGTATGAATTAAGTTAGTTGCATATTCTTTAGGGACATAGCAGTCAACCCCAGCATCTTGTGGCTGTTTGTGAACTCTTGGCAAGTTTATGTACAGTAGTTTGCCATTGCTTTCTGAATGACCGGCACCCATCCATACCATTTCATAAAAAACCAAAGCAAGGTGGTCTGCTGCCAAATCGCCCGCAGAAGTTTCCAACCCAGTATTTACGAATAGCGTCCATAACTCCATCCCCACGAAGCCGGTAGGAATAGATCTTGGAAAAATCCCCAGTCCTCAGCTGCCATCGAACCTGTACCTTCTAAGCCGGAGACGTGCCTCTCAGCCACGGCAACCGATGCGATGTGCGACACGTTCAAACTAATGAATTGTTTCGTGGGTTGTTTACTTTGTTTTCAGCGAGCGCCGTGTTGTTGCCGGCAGCTGACCAAACTCGTAAACAAATTCTCTTATTAGCAAATAAAACTACAGATGCAAAAGCAACATACAAGTTTATTGTCCTCTCGAGTGTCAGTGAAGGAGGAGGCGGGTGACCGGTGGACCGGTTCATTTTGTAGTTTGGCCATCCCCCGGCATCAGATCTTCGTCGTTCGTGCGTCGCCATCGTTAATTTCTTGTAAAACATGGACTCGTTTTAGCGGTACAAACCTGACACAAAACGTCATCATCATCATCAAGTGCCCTGCCAGTTGGCGTAGGCGGTCATGTCTCTCAACAGATCTCGGTCTACCGTATGGAATTAAAGTGGCAATGTACGTTGATGAACTGGTTTTGTGGGGCACAAATGAACATTCATCAGTGGCCACCATATCGCTAGGAACAACGTGTAGCACTCCAGGAGACGAGACTGGGCGATCAGCTACTCCAAATTGCCGGCTTCAAATGTTTCTACAACAGACGACATCTGGGAATGGCGATTCTCGTTCGCGACAGCATGGTGGCGTCAGAGCTAGACATGTCCAGTTGGGACAGTGACGATATACAAATACAGGCGTTGAGAGTTCATTCCAGTATACCATTCGTGTTGGTTAATGTTTATGCCCGCAATGCCAGTGTGGACGCCCAGAAGTGGCAGTGCTTAAGTGGCATATTAGGCCACGAGAGAAATGTTATTTTCTGTGGTGACTTCAACGCTAAAGGCAGATCACGGGGAAACACTTCCTCCAATACACAGGGGGAGGAGCTCGAGACTGCACTGGAAATCATCGACCTGGTTTGTATCAACAGTGGCTGTGTCACCAGGACAGCAAGCCGTCCGGGCGATAAGGACAGTGCTATTGATCTGGCGCTAGTTTCACCTTCACTCACTACAGTGTGTAGATGGGGTGTCCTAGGACATCATGGCAGCGACCACCACCCTTGCAGCATACTGGTGGAGAAAGGCAGAACCAGGCAGCACAAGCTAAAGGTAAAGACGTTCCAGTATGACAGTACAGGGCAAGATGTGGTGAGTAAAATAAGACGTGACAAGCGCAGAACGTTTCAGGGCAGGAAAAAAAGCTGGGAGCAGCCACCGTGGTGGAGTTTCGAGGTGGAGAAGGCTTGGGTGGATAAGCGTAGTGCTGTAAGGAGATGGCAAAATGCCAAGAAGAACAGAGCTGGTCATCCTAGTCCCTGCTTGCACTTAGAAAGAGAGATGCACACAAAAGTAAGCTATTTCAAAAAACTGGTCAAGGTGGTTAAAAGCGAAAAATGGGCAGAGGTGTGTCAAAGAGTAAGCACAGACAAGTCACTGAAATTGTTCTGGCGACTACATAAAAGCATGAGTGGTGTAGTCAAGAATAAGAGCATTTCTGACTTCCAAGGTGCTGACCTCATCTGGCAGAGGACTGACGAGGACAAGGGCAAAGCCCTCTTTGAACGCTACCTTGAGCAGAGCAACCAGACAGACATGGGAGGCCGAAATCTGGCCAAGGAGGTCACCTCAGACAGATGCAAGGCCCAGAACACTTCGGATGAAGACACAGTGACAGTGAAAGAAATCAAGGCTGTGCTTCGACGATCAAAAAACAGTGATCCAGGTCCTGATGGCATAAGATACGACGACATAAATAGGTGTACCGACAATGAGCTAGAGAAACTATCAGACATGTACAACAACAGTATAGGGAGTGCTAGCATCATACAGCTGAAAGATGCTGGTGTTGACAGCTAAGTCCTGTAAAGGATATGCTAAAAAAAAAAAAAAAAAAAAAAAAAAAAAAAAAAAAAAAAGAATACAATAGGCAAGCTGCTGGAGAATGTAATTGCCAGGAAAATATCAAGCCAACTAGAGAGGCAAGGTGTTTTCCCACCTACCCTGGGTGGGTACCGTCCATAAAGAGAAACCTGGACCAATGCAGCAGTCTTTGCCCAGGATGTTTATGAAGGTTTCCACTCAGGCACTGAAACCGTTGCTGCAGCGATTGATCTTGAGGACGCATACAACAGAGTACCACTGGATTTTTTAATGTTTCAGCTTCTCGAACTAAACGTAAGTCCATTCCTCCTTAGTTGGATCGCTGCAGCCCTCTTCCAACGGAAAGTAGTTTTTAGATGTGGCAGTTGGACTTCGGAACCAACAACAATATAATAATATATCCTGGCCTACCACAGGGATCACCATTATCTCCGGTACTGTTCAACGCCTACACAGTGAGAATCACCAGTGAGCAGATCACTGGACCTGGCAGGACATTGTCATATGCCGATGATGTTTTAGTGTATCGTCAGGGTAAGGATAGAGAGGAGGTTGCTGTGGAACTACAAACCGAACTCAATCGCATAAGTACTTGGTGTGATGAAGCTGGGGCAATGGTCAACCCAACAAAGGCAACAGTGACTTGGTTCTCGTTGAATAATCATATTGTCAACACTCCAACACCAACTGTAATGCTGTGTTCAGAGACAGTGGAAAGATCGCAGGCAATGAATTACTTGGGGATACGGTTTGATCGAAGCCTTGCTTATAATGTGCACATAGACCAGGTGATAACAAAGGCCAAGCGGGGTTTGGCAGCGATGCGGGTGATGGCGGCAGCAAACTGTGAGCAGCGCCATCTATGTCTTCTGTACGAGGGGCTGGTCATGTCTGTTTTGGAGTATGCAATGGCAATCCTGACTCTCAGCCATAAGCAGATAGAAAGGATGGAAAGGATACAGAATAAAGCTATGCGCATTATTCTTGGATGTACAAGAGATACAGCATGCAGGGCGATGCGCTACCTTCTTGATTTTACAACCATTGAAGAGAGAATACAAGGTTGCAGGGCACGCGCCTACCTCAGAATTAACGCAAACACACAACACCCACTGCATAGTGAAATTAGGAAGGTGAAGGGCAGCAGGTTAAAAAGAGGACGGTCGTGGATGGGTCAAGCCGAAGACATTCTTCAACAGGTGTGTTCACTTGAGGACTTAGAACCTGGCGAGGAGTGGGTGCAAGTGCCAACAGACTTCTGCACATCCTTTTCAGTTTGCATCCAACTAGATAGAAAATGCAGACAAGAAAATCCGGCTGCTGTTGAGGCTGAAGTACAAGCATTGATTTTCGAGAATTCCCTAGACGGTGACGCGGTCATCTACACAGATGGGTCGGTCGTCCGACATGTGAGAAGCTCATGTGCCTTTACAGCTCGGGCCGGATGGAGAATTGTGAAGGAGGACTCTGGTGCTTTCACTGAAACCACAAGTAGCCTGACTATGGAAGTCATGGCAGTAAGTAAAGCAATAACATGGCTCGAGACACAGACATTCACTAGGGCTTGTTTCCTTAGCGACTCAATGAACATGATCAAGAGGATAGAGGAGGGGTCGATCCGAAGAGAATGGTTGCTGCCTCTGGAGCGGTCTCGGCTGGCAAAGATTAGTTTCATCTTCGTGCCAGGGCATGCGGGAGTACAAGGAAATGAGCGGGCTGACAAGCTTGCAGGTGAGGCTACTGTGGAGGGCGGACGTGCCATGGACCAGGCCGACATTCTGAATGCTCTACGAGAAGTAAGACTTTTGCGAGAACCAAGTGATGACTGTGAATCTACAACAATGGCCAGACTGCGAGAGCAGCAAATTAAAAGAGGGGTGGCCAAACAAGAACACTACGCAGGAAGCCAAAGAAGATTGATAAACTGTGGCGAAACGCCAGTGGCTCATGTCCTCATGCCTTCTATAAATTTGGGGAAATAGAGGGAAACAGCTTTCTGGAACCCTCAGTTCTCTTGTTCGCTCAATCCCCATGGAAGATACTTTAACAACACGATCTTCTTAATAGAATTATTAGAAATATATCTTTCTTCGGGGAAAACCCGATAGGGTCCCCTACACCAAATGAGCACCAGTGCAAGTTCTGGTGTAATTCATGTCCGTTCCAGCACATACCGTTTGGTAGTTGCAGCATGTCAATTTGATTTAAAGATTAAGACAGAGGTGCAACCTACTACTGATGCAGTTGGAAAGGTAATAATTGGGTTGTGGGTAGTCCAGCCAGACCTGGACCTATAAATGTATTTTGTCTCGACGGGGAAGATGAATTGGCGAAAAGCCAATCATAACATATGAAGAGTTGGTTGACCGTTGGCCAATCTAACTAGGCGTCTTGCTCTTGGCATATCCGGGGGAGTGAATCTGAACAATATATCTCCCCAGAGGATTTCATTTGTTCTTGGCGGCAGATGAGCTGTTGCTATCTTTCTTTCTACGGCCTGAACTGGGCATACTGTCATCTTTCTGTAGAATATAATCATTGGATAGCTACGATATGCCGGAAGGAAAGAAGGTCTCCTTGGGGATGGAGTCCACCAATCTATGATCTATCTTCTTGAGCCGGAAGAGGCTATCCACAGTGCTATCTCTTTCGTCTTTTAGTCGATAGGATGATGTCGGGAAGATAATGGACTTCTCTATCTCACTGAGAGAACCTGAACTCATCTGAATCTATGGGTTATTTGAGGCACTGCCGGTACATTGCGGCGACAGCTCAGACAAGAGCAGCGGCCGGAAGGAATAGTATCTTCTTTCCTATTCTTGCTGGGAATGGGGAACGACACTTCTTTACATACACATAATTACCCACACAACACCACAAGAGCTTGTCGTGAGAAAGGCAGGATTTGCAAGTGAGAGATAAGCCTGGAAATGAATGTGGAGAGTGAGTCTTGTAGGCAAAAAGTTCCTAGGGTGGACAACCGGACGTCTACAAGCTGGAGGTCTACTCAAGCCCGGACGTAGCCAATCCAGGGGCTACCTGACAGGTCAGGCCCATTCATTCGGGTCTCGTATATAATGTATTGGGTAGGGAACCTATATGTCAAATGTAGTAACTGAGGCCCTATTGGTCCTCAGGATTGTGGTACTTGAGTCAGCCTAGTCGTTCACTGATTTATGTCATCTCCATGGTCCTCCTTGAATTGAAGGGAGCATAAGAGATCTGCAAGGCCACGAGAGTATCACCTTAAGACATTCTCAAGTGAACCATGGACTTTCAGGACGGCCACAGGCTAATGACTCCAATCAAGGAATCAATGTCTGATTAGTCCTGATCTAGTGGCATCCTTCGGTACCCGCTCTATACAAATCCCATCGTCAATAGTGGAGTGATTGAACCTATGTTCCTGAATGGACCTACAGCTCATTCTCGGTCCTACTCATCCGTATCAGTGACATTGAAAAACCCATCCCCATTCCACATTCACGAACCATTCCCATTATGTGAAATCTTACCCAGCCTGGTCAGTGACATTGAAACACCCATACACATTTTCCCCTTCAAGAACTGGTCCCATTGTGACAAGTGATGTATTCCTGTGCCATTGGGCTACAACGAACACCAGACTCATTGTGTAGAGAAGACCACTGGAACTAGTGGGACTGGTTCTACAGGCGCCTATTGTTTGTACCACCTATCGGGAAGGAGGAAAATACCTGCGGACCAAATCGGTGAGGCAGATGTCGACTGACGGGACTTTGTAGTACTCTTCGGTCTATGAGGGAAAGCCATGAGGCTCTGTGCCTGAACTTTATCCGTGTTGTGTCTGTTTAGAACTATCTGTATTAACTGCCTTGATGTTTTCCTGTGCTGTTCTTTATTAATTTAATAAATCACGTTTTAGTTTATTCCAATGATTACTGTGTTATATAAATGGATCAGCCAGAAGAACACTGCAGGAAATAGGTCCCGAGGTCGAAAGATAGAGTGACAGTGAGTCCAGGGAACGGAGGAGGGTTGGCAAACAAAGACCTATCCCAGCCAGGGCTATAGAATAGTATTGAAACATTGTGAAAGGCTATTTGAGACCCTCCACGTAGCTTGTTACATAAACCAACACTGAACTGGCGTCGTTAGCCGCTACACGTTGCGGGATTTGCTGAGGAGGGGATCCGAGCACTTATGGACTAGAATGGTTTGATGTGAAATGAGGATGATCTATCGACTAACTAACTAACTAACTAACTAACTATATCGCTACAAAGAGCTGTAGACACTTTTGTTGCATGGGCGGATAGATGGTGTGTCGGCATCAACACTGACAAATGCAGCACCACCCTATTTACCCTCTCTCCAAAACAAAAGGCAGGGACCATCCAGATAAATGGAACACCCCTAAGAGAAGATAAAGAACCAACATACCTTGGAGTAACACTTGATGCCAGGCTGACATGGAGAAAACACATAAAAAAGCAGTAGCAAAAACTAGAAGGAAAATAGCCATCCTGAGAAAGCTAACTGGAACCACATGGGGAGCTAGTGGGAAAATACTTAGCAAAGTTTATCAACAGAGCATACGACCACACCTGGAATAGGGTCAACTGCGTGGTGTTCAGCATAAAAAACCACACCACAAGGGCTAGACCAGTGTTTCCCAACGTGGGGCTGTCAGCGTCTCACACGCACACAGGTATTCTAACTTCTTCTTACGCACTCACGAAAATATCAGTCGTGCATAAGGTTATTATGACACTTTATTCAGGCGAACCTGATCATATTACAATGTGCACACAGGCGGTGAATCCAGCATAGGTATATACAAAATGCCGCATTACACACACGTATAGCACACTCAATTATACAAATCCTACACTATCTTCAAACTAGCACTCTCGCAAAGCTATACACTTGCGCTAGGAAACACAACGTCCTTCCCCTGAAACTGCAGTCCGTCCGTGTTAGGTTAGGTTATTCAGTGTACTGACGTCTAGTCCGTTCAGGGCAGTGTCCCGTGAACTTATGTCCCCTCCTATTACTCGGTCTTGTCCTGCCGGTGTCCTGTTGATGACACGACTGTGTCCCCACCTAAGTCATGTCTCCACTCTATCTACGTCCTGTAGATGTCCTGTCTTATGACCACTCTGTGTCCTGACTTATGTCCTGTCTCTATTCTATCGACTATACGGTCAATGTCCTTACCTATGTCCTGTATGTCCTTAACTATGTCGTTCTAACTCTATTATGTCCCTTGTCCTCTCTATGTCCTGTACCTACTCTCCCAACACCCTGACATCCTCCCACTCTCCCGGGGTATTGTGTCACCAAATTTATTCCACATGGTGTGACACAATGTCGTCTATGCATATAAAAAATTAGTCGGAACTAATTTGTCAGTGTGTTGTGGAAATTCGTCAAACACTTTACTTAGGTACCTCTCAGATTCATACGGGTATGATCCACCGTTGAAGTATCTACCCACTGGTCTATAATCAGCTTAAAATTCTTGATATGTTGCCAAGAGTCCCAACTCTCCTGCAATCTACTACTGGAAGCTGTTACGACCCAAGGTTATCTTGTCTTATAATTATGGTTACCCAATAAAATGCAACGCCTCTCAGACATCCAATATTGATGCCCCGCAACAATTTGTCCCCTTTTACCGAGACCAATCATGGATATATTATTCATGGCTTCCGTAAAATGCAACCTCAACATCTTTCTTCAAGATCTGTGTCTACTGATCTACACCTATCTAGCTTCCGCTTGTTGATAGATTTTTCACCTGTGTACTCATAATCCATATTAATCTCTTGTGTCCCCTGTATAAGTGTGATCTCCCTGCTTCAAAATTGGTGTTGTACGTTATATGTTCGTATAATGTTTATTTGCGTGTTGTATTATATTTAGTGTATGTTTAAATTAGAAACATAGGTGTATGTTTATCATCTGTGTACTTTAGGTTTTCAGGTGTCACAGGTAGGTTTCTACATCTCACAAATGAAGGCTTATGCTGTCGCATATTACGCACTCAGTTCGGTTCACTTCTGCACATCACTACCTCAAAACACAGTTCTCTACAAAAGCGTTCGCACCAGATAGCATTGGAATTTGAAGAATGTGGCATCGGCGCTAAGATTAGCCGTGTCACCCAATGATAGACAGGTCCGGTGTTTGAATCCAACTAAACTCATTTGCTAACCTAGAATAATAGCGTCGACGCACGGGCTGTTGGGAAGAAAGACGCCAATATTCGGCACATACAGTCGATCCGTCATGAAGACCAGTTGTGTTTCTCATGGCGAGTTCCTGGAATTGTATGTCCCTTGCCTGATTCAGTTGGAATACTTCTGTCTAACATAATTGTAGCTGACTTATGAGTCAGGTAAAGCTTTGTGTATGAGAGTGTATAAGTGTGATCTCCCCTGCTTCAAAATTGGTGTTGTACGTTATATGTTCGTATAATGTTTATTTGCGTGTTGTATTATATTTAGTGTATGTTTCAATAAGAAACATAGGTGTATGTTTATCATCTGTGTACTTTAGGTTTTCAAGTGTCACAGGTAGGTTTCTACATCTCACAAATGAAGGCTTATGCTTAATTTTTGATATGAGTCCCCGAACTGGGATTCTTGAAAATATAACCATAGTTGCAATGTAATGCTAACGTCAACACTTATAAAATCACTGCACGCTCACATGTGCATAGAAGACGAAGACTGGATACTGTTGGTTTTAATTCTTGATATTTTTGGATTATTTAACCAGGTCTTGAAGTAGTATTTCTTGAAATAGTTTATTCAATAATCTTATTATTTGTTGTTCATTAAAAAAGAAAAAAGAAGAAGACGAAGACAAATTACCACAAGAAAAAAAAACCGTGTGTGCAAATAAAAACGCACCAATTTTCAAACCTCTTGTTTTAATGCATTCATTCGTCCTCCCACTCACTTTTCGCTCACTCAGATGTACGTGCATTATTAAAAATGTTTCTCATGTTGAAATAAAATAAGCACGTTTTACCTTAATAAACGCGCTGATTTACACTTATCATTGTAACATTGTAATAGCCGTAAGTTCTATACTACAATTAATTTATTTACAAGGTTGTTTGATTGCCTTCCGCAATACAAAGGGAAACAAAACTTCAGTAACGTTTTTGTGATTTGGTCTAATAGGTGTTATAAATAAAGAACTATAATTTAACTAAATTAAATGGATCTAGTAGAACTGTATTAATTCCCTTAAGTAAAACTGTTGGTAGTATTTTCTTTATGTTACTTATTTAAACTAAGGAATTTATCACTGTATTTAATTTAATAATAATATATTTAATAATAATAGTTATGCAGTGTATTGCACGAGGAAATAATAATAATGTTTATCAAATAGTCTCGTTAGAGAAGTATAATTTATCCTATCCTATTTTGTAGCTGTTAATAGCCTAAATCTTGTTTCCAATTAGCAGGTAATTACTAAGACTGCCCCTTCTAAATCTATAGAATTTAAACTTATAGCAACTTTATTTGAATGTGTAATTCTATATTATACTTTCGGTTAAGAACAAAATTTATCTGACTGTGCAACTTCAATAAAAATTAAGGTGAACTTAAAAAATGTTATGTCACTAACTAACTAACTAAAGTAATCTACCTATTTACACTAACTAACTATGTAGCCGTTCCAGATGACGGAGATGATGTCGAGTCGTTGATCTGCTCGACTGACTGCCAAGTCTGAGGGTTTCGTTAGCAAATTGGCTAAAGTGATTTTGGAACCTCTGATGTGTTTGATGGAGAACGAGTAATTTTGTAGAATGATGGCGCAACGGTAGATATGGTTGTTCTTCGGTTGTCCCTTCTCGATCACCATCAACGGGGAATTGTCACTTTCAACAACGAAGTGTGTTCCGGCAAGGTACTTAGATAATTTACTAATAAAATATATTATTGCGAGGGCCTCTAGTTGAGACAATCGGTAACGTGATTCTGCTGGATCAGCTTCCTACTGACGTACACTATTGGATGGTAGATATTATCGTAGGCCTGGAGGAGCACCCCTGAGATGGTCGAGGTGCTCGCGTCTGTTCAGGGGGTATAAGAAAGGTCTCTGTTAGGGAGGCGCAAAATAGGAATATTACTGAAATAATATTTCAGTTGTGACTGCGTTTTTTAAAGTAGCACCTTGTACATCAATTTTTCAATTGGCTTTTAACAAATCTGAAAATACGCTGGTGATTTGTGCCAAGTTTGGTATGAACTGTTTGTAATAGTTCACCAGGCCTAACAGGCTTCTCACTTGCTTTTTAGTCGTAGGCATCGCGGGGTTCAGAATCTTGGTCACGATTTTATCATCAGTACTCAAGTGGCCTTTGGATATTTTATGGCCTAGAAATTCAATCTCTTCAAATGCCAACTCCACTTTTGTTGGTTTCACAGTGAGTCCAAATAATGTTATCCTCTCGAAGACGTGTTGCAGTGTCTGTATATGGGACGTCCAGTCTTTCGTATTTACACAAATGTCGTCTATGTATGTTTGTGTGTTAGGTACTCCATGCAAAAGCTGTCTGGTGAGACGGACAAAATTACAATGTATAATAATAATAACATGTATACACTGTAATGCAATAATATAGATGTTACCTTACAGCAATTGCCCACGCCCCACAGGGAGGCAATTCGATTGTTAAGGGGGCAATTCGAAAGTGGAAGAAATCGGTTGGATATAAATATACTAAATTGGAACCTGAAATAAAATCTCTTTGCACCAAGCATTAAGCGCAAGGATCTCACTAAATTTAAATAATTACTAATAATTAAAATAATATAAAAATCTGTCATTAAAATTATTTTGTACTTGAATTTCAGTTCTCCATTATATGTTTTGAAAATTTACTTACTGTGTTTGCTCAATTATTTCCTAGTGATTTGTTCCTAAAACCTATCGGTCCTTTGGCTAAAATCGGGTGCATTTGCTGCCCCCCCCCCCACTAGTGCACCTGGTCTGGTCGGGGGCCGGGATGATCAAATAAAAACCGATCACATATCTTATCTTTAGATGTGAGCCTGGTGGACCACTGTGGGCAATAGCTCACAGTGAGACTAAGAGTCCACACAAAAAAGGTTAGGCGGGGAAACCAGCTTGTCTGGGGTAACCGCCAAGCCAAATTTTAAAAATAATGCACCCGACACAACCGACACACAGAGACGCGGGACCTGGGGAGGGGGGGAGGTGGGGGAGGCTCTGGCCCTTCTGGGAACCGTGAGTGCTTCTAAAAAAAACATTCAAGTTTCTTTAGTAAACATTTCAATTTTTGAGTATTAAAAATGACGCATATTTGGGGGGAGGGGGGAGGGGCATAAGAATTTTAGAAAGGCTTAGGTGGGGCATAGCACAAAAAAGGTTGGGAAACACTGCTTTACAGCCTATATTTTTTCGTGGCCTACCATTCTTCCTTGGGTAGGGTAGGGTCGTGGTAGCGGTGCATCCTGAAGCTTAATTTTCTACTAGAAGACATAATAAGAAAGCTCAGGACGAACAATTCAACAGGCTGAAAATAATATATCCGAGTAAAATGACAGAAAGGGAAGCGTTTGAAACAATTTTTTCCCCACATTAATAAGAATTTAATAACTTGCAATAATAGCGGGGGGGGGGGGGGGGGATAATGTGTGAAGTTAACACCATAGCAAGCAGCATTGACTCCAACATGGTTGACTGATCAATGACCTTGGCCGTGAACTATTGACATAATGAAATACTAAGGATGATGGGTGCTGGCCCAGGGCTATTTCTTGCCACCTTTCTCTCCACCCTTTGCAGCTGGGGCCTTCTCTTGTTTCTCAGCATCACCCTCTTTTTTTTTGGGGGGGGGGGGGGTTGGGGCTCCGCCTTTCTTGTTACCGCCACCGCCTGGTATATTGTATAGGTTTGTTGGCTAAGTCTTCTATATGAACAACAGCAAATACAATCTGATAGTTCTGCAAACACGAACAAGAAACAGTTGAACCCCCAAAACAATGTATTTTTTATTTTTATTTTTTTTTTACAGATTTTTTTCTTAAAAAACTTTTATTGAGTGTTAAAATCGATGCAAAGTGTATTGTTTGTGTTTTTACAGAGCGTTGCATGTGGACGTGTAGGTGACATATGCGCAAAAAATACAAATATTTTATACATTTTAACATTTCTACATTGAATTTGTTGTAGGGTAAAACCTTACAAAGAACAACAGCATGATGATAGTGCACCGATATTATTTCCCATGCCGCCTCCCTCTCCTGTCGGCTCCTAAACCTCCAATACCATCATCACCACTCGGTAATGATGAAACTGGCAGTAAAAAAATGTCTGAAACAATTGGAGAGGTCGGCAGCAGCATCAACAAACAGTTTCAAGATGGTGGGAATGGGAGGTGTAAACAATATCCGGGTTTACAAGGCAGAAAGGGTAGTGGTTGCATTTATAATGTTTGTGATGTTACATGCGTTCTGTGTATTTAGTATTTGTGTAGGTGTGTTTACGGAGCGTTACATGTGGGCGTGTACGTGAAGTGTGCATATTTTATTCATTGGACATATTTACATGTGAAGGGGGGTAGATAGGGAGAAGGATAAAACTTTCAATTTTTGTTTCCCTTGTCACCCTCTCACCTATTGGACCCACCACACCAATGCCCTCATCACCACTCTCTGGTAATGATGGTAAAGGCAGGATAATTATTGGAACCGAAACGGTGAGGAGTATCAGCAAAGGCAACAACAAACCATGAGCAAGGGAAGGGGGGGGGGGCACATGGGAGATGAGGTTTATATATTAATAAAGGTAATCAACAATAATAATGCAAATAAAACCAAATACATCAATAATAATGATGACAAAAATTTAAACTACTAAGGGTGATAACAGTAATAATAGTTATGGTAATGATCACATTTTTTCAAAACTGTGATTCCATTGCTGGAATGATTTTCTTAGGAATGGTGTTGGCATAGCATAGCAGGTACATACAATTGCAACCTGCAATGTTCAATAATAGTAGAAGTAAAAGGAGTTGGTTATCTTTTTCTCCTTGCTTATTTTTTTAAAATATTTTTGGTCTTATTTGTAAGGGTTCATTCATTTTGTCCCTTTCCTCTTTTTTTTTTTTTTTTTTTTTGTAAAAAGTAAACAAGCATTTGTATTTGCACAAAGTTTTACAATCTCATTGGTTTGGTAAACATATGTGGTTTTGTATTCATTCATTCAATATTCACTCACATTTTCTTGTTTCTTTCTCGCACTCATGTGTACTAAATTTTAAAATCATAAAGAAGAGTACTTGTGTTTACTCTGGAGATATCTGTGATATTTTGTGTTTACAACATAGGAAATTATCCATTAGCATATTCCATTCCTTGAACATATTTACATGTGAATGGGGGTTAACAAGAAAAGGAGAAATCTTTACATTTTTGTTCCCTTTGCCACCCTCTCACCAATTGGTTCCACTCCACCAATGCCTTCATCATCACTCTCTGGGCAATTATGGTAAAGGCAGGATAAGTATTTGAACCAAACCGGTGTGGGTATCAGCAAAGGCAACAACAACCATGAGCGAGGGGAGGGGGCACATGGGAAAAGGGTTTTTGTTTTATTACTAATGATGAAAATAATAATAATGACAAGAAGAGACATACTGAGGGTAATAACAGCCAATATAAAAAACCGCAATGGTAATAATAATTATGAAAATGATAACATTTTTACAACATGTGATTCCATTTGCTAGGATGATTTTCTTTGGGATGGTGTTAACATAGCATAGCAGGTACATACACATGCAAACTGCAGTTTTTAATGATAGTTGGAGTAAAAGGAGTTGGTATTTTTTCCTCCTTGTTTCCCCCCCCCCCCCCTTTAACTGTAAGGGTTCATTCATTTTTTCCCCTTTGCTCTTTCTCTCTTGTTTATGAAAAAAAAAATAAACAAGCATTTGTATTAACACATATTTTTCCAGTATCATTGGTTTGGTAACCATATGTGATTTTTGTATTCATTCATTCAACACTCACTCACATCATTCAAAGGGGGTGACAAAGAGAAAGGGAAATCTTTACATTTTTGTTTACTTTGCCACGCTCCCACTTAATTGGTTCCACTCCACCAATGCCCTCATGACAACTCTTAATGATGGTATAGGCAGGACAAATATTTGAACCGACCAGTGGGGTAGTAGCAAAGGCAACACACCATAAGCAAAATGGGGCACAAGGGAGATGAAGTTGTAAAATAATAATGATGATATCAATAATTCTTATAACATTCATGATACAAAGAATAATAAGGTAGGATAACGATAGTAATAATAATAATAATAATAATAATAATAAATATATTTATAATAATAATAATAATAATAATAATAATAATAATAATATAGATATGTGATTCTATTTACTAAAATGATAATCTTAGTAATGGTGATAGTATAGCATAGCAAGTGCTTTTAAAGCAAAGCATGCAATAATTAATACATTGGAATGGAAAGAGGTGATTTTCTTTTCTCCTTTTTTCCCCCCTTTATCTATAAAGGTTAAATCATCATTTTGAAGCAAATAAAACAGGCATTTATACTTCCACAAATCTTTACATGAGGGATTATTCATTGGTCTTGGTGACCATATGCGATTTTTAAAAAATCATTCACTCACCATTCACTCACAGTTTCTTCTTTCTTTCTCAATTTCATCACCTGGATCTTTTCTCCTGGGCATGCCGGTGTACTGGGGAATGAACAGGCGGACAGATTGGCTGGCTCGGCAAAATTTGGTGGAGTATTGATGCAGGACAAGGCAGACGTGGTTGCGGCCTTGTGGGAGCACGTGTACACCTCGGAGGAGCAGATGGAGCACCATGGTCTGGTAAGAATGAGACAACGAGGTGTGACGAGGGGTTCTGGCCGACGCTCGGCGCTCGGAGGAAAGGCGAGACGGACATATAATCAGATTGCTACTGGAACTATTAGTGTTGGAACTCTTCGCTGGCTGCTGAGGATGGAGACGGAGCGCTTATATGAATGTCCCGAATGCTGTGATGTCGGTTCCTAGATCAATCAATCAATCAATCAATCTCGATTTCATGTATACCAAAATTTGTAATACAATAAAGAAATATACACATGATTTACTCTGGAAACAGTTGTGATATTTTGTGCATGTACATAAGTGATATTAAGTGTGTGTTATATGTGCGGTGTTTGTATCTGGCTGAGTTTCTACATGTCCATATGAGATATCTATAGTAAGAAAGAGCTGTCAGTAGTTTTGTATGTATGTCTTTTGCTGATTTTGGTATAGTGTTGAGAAAAATTGCTTTATATATGTCGGTTTCTTTGCCTGTGTGCGTTTGTATGAGGTGTTTGAGTGTTGCGTGTATGGCTGTAATTGTTGGACATGTATAATAAATGTGTTCCTCTGTCTCTGTTGTGTTATTTCTACATAGCTGACACTGCGATATTTGTTTGAATTTGTATGCTTCTGTCTGTGTTGTCGGTGTCATATTGTATAACAGTCTATATGTGATTTCCCTAGCTTTTGGTGTTATGTGTTTGTTGTGTAGGTTTGAAAAGGTGCATGTGAAGTCAGACATGAAGTATTTGTGTCCTCTATTAATCCTAAGTTTGAGTGATGGTGCTTGCTCTCTAACTAACTGTTTGTATATGTTGTGTGTTGTTTGCTGTATTAACTGTTCATGTCCTTTATTGCCTGTATGCATGTCTGGTAGAAAGTTGGCAGTGTTCCCTGGTAGTGTGCAGTTGCATTGTTAAGAGATGTGAGGTGTTTTATGTTGTGTGCTATATAATATAAAGCTAATCTATGTTGTTCTGGATAGCTGATGATTTTACCTATGTGACTGATTCTAAGTGACAGTATTTTTGTGTGGATGTCCTGTAGTGCAAACCCCCATCCCCCCTTGTTTTTTGTCCTTTATGAGTGTTTTGTGTTTTATGCTGTGTATTGTGTTGGTGAAGATGAAGCGTCTGATTTGTATGTTTATGTTTGTGACTGTCTGTTTGGGAGGGTCTAGTACTGTCGCTAAGTATAATATTTTGGGTATTATGTATGTGTTGACTATTGTGCTTCTACCAAATATTGTGGATGTTTTGTACATATACCTATGTAACATGTCTGTAATCTGTTCGATCAGTGAGTGCCATGTCTGTCTGTGTGTTTTTGTGGGATCACATGGAAATGTGATCCCATACAGCCTCATGGTGTCTGTGTGTCTCAGGTCTGGGGGGAAATCAGACTTTTGTTTCCACTTTCTTAGACCCATTATTTGTGATTTCTATATATTTACTTTGGCTCCACTGCCTTTTCCAAAATGGGTAAAGGTGTGGAGTATGTTCCTTATTGAGATGTTGCTAGTGGGAAAGAAGGCAATGTCATCTGCATAAGCGACGAGCTTCTGCTCTCCTATCCCATGCAGGAAGGTTCCTTTAATACTAGTGTCCTGTCTTATTTTCTCCAGTAAATGCTCTATGGTGAGCATGTACAGTAGTGGTGATAAGGGACATCCCTGCCTTACAGATCTCGTGAGCCTGAAGCTAGCTGTCAATGAATGGTTCACCAACACTTTGCTCTCAGGATTTTTGTACAAGATCTGTATCCACTGCCTGTAGTACTCTCCTATGTTACAGTGTTCTAGTGTCCTATGCAGGTAAGTGTGGGAAATTCTGTCGAAAGCCTTCTCTTGATCCAAGGACAAGATGGAGGATGGATAGTCTTTCCCATGTGTGTAGTTGATTATGTCTCTAATTAGATGGTTGTGGTTGTGTATATTTCTGTCTTTGACACTGCACTGTTGGTCGGGGTGTATGAGTGTTGGCATGAAAGGTTTGAGTTTTTTTTTTTTTTTTAAATTTGGGTCTTGCGGTCACCCCAGACTAGCTGGTAACGCCGCCTTCCCAAGCGCACTACTGGAGGGAGGGGGAGGGGGGCAGCAAATGCACTTGATCTTAGCCTAAAGGCCGAGAAGCGATTTCAAGGTTTTGGGTTTATTGAAGAATTTATTGAAGATTTAAATGTATACGCTGTGAAGAGAACCCAGATTGAAACCTAACTCTGTTTAGATAGACGTGGCCTAGCAGATAAAGAAATAAATAATTTACTAAATAATATGTATTACACAAGTATTTAGTGTCTGAAATTGCAAATAGTAATAAAAAATGTGTAACTCTTTATAATGGTAACATTCAATATGTACCATCCAAAATATTAATAAAATTGTTACAGGAATAAACATATACTTCTCTTGCAAAATAGCTATCAGTACAAATATAGTGAAATCTGTAATTGTTCCCCTTGATTACTAAAGCCGAACCATGACTTCAACCTAGATGGAATTATTTCCCTTCCAATAAAAGAATTAAAAACGGTTGCATATTCTTTACAGGGCGTCGCATCAACACCAGCATTATTTGCTGCTGTGATCTCTTGGCAAATTTACGTTCAGTAGTTTTCCATTGCTTTCTAAACGACCGGCATCCATATCACTTCGTAAAAAAACAACGCAAGACGGTTTGCTGCCAAATCGTCTGCAGCTATGTTTCGAGAGTGGGTATGCGGGAACTGCGCCCGTAACTACTTCGCCTCGAAGCCAGAAAAAAAAATATTCGTACTAATAAACCATTCTGTTCACGATATCTCTTTAAGGCTGGTGTTTAGCTTGTCCTCTGATGTCCACATTTTTTTTTCCTATTTCAGCTTCCATTCTAACACAATTCTTCCCAATCTTGTCACAATATCCTCATGTGCCTTGCTGATAAGCGTGGGCGGTCATGTTTCGCCATCTCACACGATCACCAGAGTCGTGAATCAGCTCTGTGTTCTAGTGTGAACCATACCATGTGGCTAGTGAAACCTGGAATGTTTACCAGCGATACGCCAGGAAATTAAACCACTTTCACACAGTCTGCCTCAGAAAGCTATTGAAGATTAAATAGCAAGACAAGCATCCAGACACTGAAGTCCTAGAAAGATCGTCCATGCCAGTATCCATACTCTACTAATGAAGAATCAGCTTCGCTGGGTAGGTCACTTGACTCGCATGCCAGATCACAGGCTCCCTAAATGAATTTTATTTTACGAAGGCCAGAGGAAACGCTCTAAAGACACTTTGAAAATTTCACTAAAAGCTTTTGGAATTCATCACGACACTTGGGAGACTGCTGCCAAAGACCGAAATTTGTGGCATACATCATTACGCACCACTTGTGGAGCAAACAGAACTGCAAGAGTTGTGGAAAAAACAGAAAAACAAATGCAGGAGATCCTTCTCCTGGAACGTCAAGCATTCTTTGCTCACATTGTTAGAGAACATTTCGAGCCAAAATAGGCCTTACCAGCCATCTTAGAACTTACGGCTGCAAACTTTCTGTCTACCCCACTGGATGACATGAATGGTCATCATCATTCTTGATGGACAAATACCACCATGTGGCCAAGCCATCCAGGCGTATTTACTTCTCTGCCTTTCCCTTGTTCTTTTCCCCTCAATCTTACCGGTTGTCACCAAGTTCTCCAATTTATTTCTTCTCCTAACGTTACCAAATAATGTTGACAGTCTATATCTTCTTCTTCTTCGTTCATCCAGAGTTTTTTTTTTTTGGGGGGGGGGGGGGGTGGGGGGGTGGTGTGATTGCGTTGTGCCTGTTTACAGAAAAGCTGCGTTCTTGCGCCGTTAGGCCGACACATCCGACTTCTGCGGGCATTTGTTGACCGGGTTAACCATCCCGGGGACAGTCTATATCTAATTTCTCTAATCAGTTTACGATTTTCATCTGTTTCTTGTAGAACTTGGTCATTTGGTTATTTGTCTGGCCATGGTATTCTTTGCATTTTTCTCAGAAACCACATATCCACAGCCATTAGATGTTTTTCAGCTTGTCTGCTCATGTGTCGTAAGTCTTTCTTACTTACTTTAGTGTCGTCCTTGGAGTGATGGGAATCAACACCACATTTTTATTACCCCAATATTGTTGTCTTAGAGAAACCACCAGACTCCGTCCACAAAACTCCGTTGGTCTGCAAATACCTCTTTCTTACTCTCACTCACCCTTAGATCATGCCCCCTCTCACTCCTCCCCAACATAACATACTCCACAACTCTAGCTTTAACAAATAAATACAAAATAATTTATTAAGCAAAGAGTATAGGTGTGAGAAGTGTGTGTGTGTAATGTGTAGAATGTGTGTCGAATATTCTAGTGGGTGCAGACTTAGACCAAGTAGCTGAAGAGCCCAGCCCGATCATCCCAGAAAGGATCACACCACATCTTCATTCAGTCCACGATGACCTCACCAAGGCATGAATCCATCCTGCTAGATGTCGACTTCCACCGGTCGTTGATTGATCATGTATATACCTAGTCGCAGTCTGAAATTGATCCTGTCTGGATCCCACACCGTTAATACCTGTCCCTATTGTTCGGTGACTTATAACATCCTTGTCTATTGATGACACGAAAATACTGTTCCTTGAAATAAATGTAATTCCGGTCTAATGTTTCTACTGTTCACCTGACCACTGTTATAATAATTACCTAATCAGTTTTTACTGTTCTATTCCCATGTGATGTGGAAAAACAGTATCTATTAGTCTTTTTACTCGTCGTGTGAGAACATAATACCCACTGGACTTTTCCCATGTGGTGTAACAAAAACCAACTCTAGTGTTCTGTTCATATGTGGTGTTTGAAAAACATTAATCTCACGATTTGGTCTTTCTCCAAAATGATGCGGAGAAAAAAACAATCACTAGTATTCTGCTACCGTTTGATAAATACTTTCATGATTTTTCCTTCAAACCCCTTTCCTCATGGGCCCAGTGCAAAAGCTGCTGAATAACTGCCTGCACTAAAGTCTCCATTCTCAGTGACTTGAGTGACCTAAAGGAACCTGTAAAATAGATAATAATACACTTGGTGATAGCAACTGTCCCTGACCTCCATTAGATGGGGGGGGGGGGGGGTGTCCGCCTCACTCAGATACATGACAGTGAACCAACTCTGTCATGGGCATAGGAGTTCTTCACTCCGGTCTGCAGTGGGTTAAGATCAGGACAGAGCAAAATGTAAAGTGTAGACCCCTAGCAGACCTCACTGGAAGATCCCATCATTGTACATTCTCCCCATCCCCAATTCTCCCCAAATATCACCCCACTACACAATTCTCACTAGCAGAGCTAATTCTATTCATTACTCTAGCTAGTTTTACCGAGGCTACTGCTTATATTAATTAGGCTTAAATATACTCTCTACAATACCTTAAGCACAACTGCATCAATCCTGGATGACATCTATAACTTGCCATTAAGGCATATGTTATCTAATGTTACTTAAATCTAACACAATAGATGCTCTCCGAATTTCCTAACTGCAGCACACACAAAAACACGTCAATCTTAGTCACAATCCTTGGCCACACTAATGTATCCCAGTCTTGTTTATTCACAGCGCTAGGAGTGTTCCAAAGAAATCTTTGATGTTCCGCGGGTGTCGCTCAAGGGCCCTAACCTTTGTCCTTACTCAATGCAGGAGTTAACTTCTCCTGTCCTGACAGCTACAACAAGCCAGCGTGTTACAACCACGTGTCCACAATTCCCCGACATATCTTCTGTCTATCCAAGACTTAAATCAAATGTACGAGTGGTCTTTTCTTGGTTTGACACCCAAACAAGCCCGCGTTGCTGCATTGTCTCAACAACAAGCCGCCAATTCCTTTTGATGTCAGAAACTTCTCAAGGTCTCCCGACCGCTCCCAACAAGTTGCAGCTGCTAACACAGACTGTCTTTGGTCTTGTTGACATCTGATTGTAACCAGCAGTGAATTCGCGACATAGGCCCCCTCTTAAGAGAGTAGTCCATCTCACTCTTTTCCACTGCAAGTTCAATCCAGATGATTCATTCCTCTTCTTCCGGAGCTGGGTGTCTTGACAAGAAGTCCGCTCCAACATTTTCCTTCCCAGGGATATATTCCACTGTGAAATTGTAGGGTTGAAGTAACAACGACCACCGCATCAAACGGGCGTTGAGCTTCTGAGAAGTAGCCAGGAACATCAAGGGCTGATGATCCGACTGGACCCGAAACTTAACTCCATACAAATAGGGCTGGAATTTTTGCACGGCCCATACGAGAGACAAGCATTCTCTCTCGACGGTCGAATAATTCCTCTCAGCCTGGAGTAGTTTCTTGCTTGCGTATGCCACAGGTTTCAAAACCGAAGCATCGTCTTTCCCTTCCTGTAACAACGCTGCCCCAATCCCAATCCCACTTGCATCCGTTCTCAACACAAATGGTTTGGAAAGGTCCGGGAGCTGTAATACAGGTTTGCTGACCAAGGCCTCCTTTAACTGACTAAAGGCAGTCTCACATTCTGGTGTCCAAATGATTTGGTCCGGGAATCCCTTTTTCAAGGTTTCCGTCAATGGAGCTCCCATTTCCGTAAAATGTGGGATAAATTTTTGGTAAAATCCACATAACGAGAGAAAGGATCTCACATCCTTCTTCGATTTTGGTCTTGGTGCACTTCTGATTTTTTCCTAGGTTCTTTTCCTCTGGGACAATTTTCCCTGGAGTGATGGTGTGATCCAGAAATTCCAGAGTCTGGTAACCAATCATGCATTTGGTTGGACGAGCGGTAAGCCCAGCTTCCTTGAGTCTATTAAACACTCTCTCCAAGGATTGCAAGTGGTCATCCAAGCTGTCACTGGAAATCAGAATATCATCCATGAATGATACAATGGACGGATCCTGTAAGGGATCTAGTAAAGTCCTCATCATGCGTGTAAACACACTAGGTGCGTTGCTGAGTCCAAAGGGCATGACCTTGAATTCGTAATGTCCACTGGGTGTACTGAAGGCCAGCAGTGGTCGAATCTCCGGTTTGACTGGTATTTGATAGTACCCCCGACTCAGATCCACCTTTGAAAAGTACCGAGCCTTATGGAGCCTAGCGAATAACTGCGTTGGATTCGGCAAAGGTTCCACCTGAAATTGTGTATGACTGTTCAGAAGTCGGTAATCTATACACAACCGGTGTTCTCCACTTGGTTTCCGTAACAAAACTACCCCCGCATTGTATGGGGATGTGGATGGTGCAATCACGTCATCCTCCAGCAGTTTTTGTATTTCCTCCTCCAGGGCCTTTTCTTTAGAGAATGGCACTGGGTAAACCTTTTGGCGAACAGGTTCTTGAGTGGTCAAAGTCATCTCGAACTCCACCAACCTCGTTCGTCCTGGTTTATCAGTCAGTATCTCCTTATGAGACTCGAGAACCTGGGTTATCTTTTCCCTCTCCTGGGAGGTCAGATCAGGGTTCACTTGCACATCCCTATAGGTTTCCTGGTGTACCAAGGGATATTCCCTGCCCTCATTGGTTCCCACTTCCGTCTCCACTGCAACTGCCATTGCCATGAGGTGAGCTGCCTTGTCTCCGGGTCTCTCTTCGTATTTCCGCAAGAGATTGATATGGAAAATCTTCGACTTTCCCCGGATCCGGATCTGATAGTTGGTTCTGGATATCACCCTTTCCACGGGAAATGGTCCTTGCCAACCTATCTCCAGTTTGTTGTTTCCCGTTGGGAGTAGCAACAATACTTTGTCTCCCACCTCTAGAGATCTGTCTTTAGACCTACGGTTGTAGTAAGCCGCATGCCTTTTTCTGGCCTTTTTCAAGTTTTGATTTGCCAGAGTCCATCCCTTGTGAAGTTTTTCTTTCAGTTCCTCCACATATTTGTAAGAAGAGATCACTTCTTCTGACGTCCCCTCTTCAGTCCAACTCCTCAACATGGCTTCCAACGGTCCTTTGATTGGACGACCAAACAGCAACGTAGCGGGTGGTAGTCCTGTTGAGCCATGAGGAACTTCCCTATAGGCAAAGAGTGCTGCTGGGATATATTCATCCCACCTATCAGGTTTTTCCTGTGCCAGTTTCCTGAGCATTGTCATCAACGTGCCGTTGAAACGCTCTACTTGTCCATTGGCTTGAGGGTGGTAAGGGCTGGTATGGATATGGTTAGAGTAGAACACCCTAAATACCTCCTCCATAAGTTTTCCACAAAACTGGGACCCATTGTCCAGTCAGAATTTGATCTGGAAAGCCTAATCTTGTAAAGGCCTCCATCAGTGCGTCCGCCACTCGTTTCGAGTCAATCGTGGTCAACGGTATGGCTTCACCCCACATTGTACAGCAATCCACCATTGTAAGTATATACATGTTCCTCTTCCTAGTCCTAGGAAGTGGACCCACGATATCGATGGCTACCCTCTCGAAAGGAGAGTTCATGATGGGCATCTCACCCAAGACCACCGGTGCTGTCCAGTGTTTCGGTGCCACCCTCTGGCACTCAGGGCATGACTTTACATACCGACGCACATCCTCTGTCATTCCCGGCCAATAGTAATGGCAGGAAATTCGCTGCATGGTGGCGGCAATACCCATGTGTCCACTAAAGGAGATGGTATGCCCCATATGAAGAATCTGGGACCGGTGAGCTTTCGGGACGACCAACTGACCGTATAGGTTGTCTCCCCTTCCGGCTCTCCTGTAGAGTATCCTATTCTTCATGTAGTACTGCCCACGTCCTGGTGGATCAGCACTTCTCTGCAGCTTTTTGTAGCAAGGACGTAAAGTAGCATCCTCACTCTGGGCAGTTCGTAGCTCCCCCGGCAGTGGGTTAGTCACAATTGCTTCTGCCTCTTCCGTTCTCGTCTGAGAGCGAGTCTGTATTGCTCCCATATGGATTGGCTCCCTGGGCATTCCCAGAAAGACATACCGGCACCCGAGGATTACTGGAAAATGGGATCGGTCAATACCGCAGCCTTGATTGTGCCGGTGACATATCTTGACCGAATCTCCACGTTAGCAATGGGCAACTTCATGGCCACAGCACTCTTCTGTGCAGGCTGTATTTCCATGGTCTCACCTGTGAATTGTTCTGGGTGTACCAGATCCGCAGAAATCACGGCCTCCCCGTCCAGTCCTGTGTCGTACAAACACTCCACTTGACGACCGTTAACCTCTACCAATTCCACTACAGGTGGTTTTTCCTGGTCTGGAGTCTCTTCGTCGGCCTCGACCTGTTCAGTGGGCTCCACCTTAGGTCTCCCGGGGCACACGATGAATTTAGAGTCTCCTGACTTTCCCCTGCAGTCAATAGCATTGTGCGTGTTTGACTTGCATTGGTTGCACCATTTCCCTGTCCTAGATTTTCTAGTGCCGGACTTGAGTGAGCTCTCCTGATGGCGAGCTTTCTTGCTGACCTTGGCATTCTCCGTGACAACCTCCTTGGAAGTCACTTGACATGCTGCGAAGTGAGGGCTCTTAGCCTTCGATTTGCAGTCCCTCGTATTGTGAGAGGGTGACTTACAAATTGAACACCACTTCTCCGACCACGGTCGTTTTGGTGTAGAGCTTGAAGTGCACTTGCTTCCCTCCTTCGTCTTTTCTGAACTTTCCTCTGTTTTTCGTACATAAGGTTCCCCCTTTTTGGTTCCTGAGTTTTTGGCTTTCTTCTTGTCATGTTTCTCCTGACTTTTGGTGTTGGTGGGTGTCAGAATCTCGAACCGAGATGCAGGAACATCGTTACGCCCGCCAGGCGAATAGTCCCCAACCGGGATGCAGGAACGTCGTTACGCCAGCCAGGCGAGTATTAGTTACCTGCCCGCAGGTTGCTGGCTGACGCGATAGCCAGCGGTCAGGCAAGGACAAAGCAAGGCGCACGCGGTCCTCGTGACGTAAATCCACAGAGGGCAAGCGCTTTGCGAGAAACGGACAGACAACTGGGGTACTCGGACCAGACAGGACGTATGGAGAGAAAGGCTTTGTGTAGTTCTGTGCCCGAAAGTCGAGTGCTTGTATATCTTGTGAGATAGACTGTAAGCTGTGGGTTGTCTGTAAGTGTATTGATGTATAATATATGTATTGTAATGATCATCACATGCCAAACTAGAACGTATTGCATGTGATCTGTAAATAAATCCATTGAACTTCGTGTCGTGTGTCTCAAGTCCAATCATGTTGTACTTATACTTGTCTCACATATGTTAGATATAACGAGCCAGGTTTAAGACCCTGACATGTGTGAACGTGGGGGCTCGTCCGTGTTTGAACCATAGTTGTGTACGTGGTGGCATCGTCCGGCTTTAAATGAACGTGGTAGCATCGTCGAGCTTTAAATGAACGTGGTTTAATTAATTAAGATTTGAACCTAGATGTGTGAACGTGAGGACTTGTTTCCATCTTTAATGTACATTTACATGTGATCGTGAAAGCTCATCCTTATATATTATTAGATTGTTTGAATATGGAGGCTATATGTGAACGTAAAGTACATACATTTGTTTGAGCCTGTAAACGTGTAAAACATCAGTGATTGTGTAACTTGTCGCCATTTTGACCTTGTGAAGTTGTCGCCATTGTAACCTTGTCGCCATCTTGTAAACTTGATGTCTATGTCCTTACTGAATGTCATCTTTATGTAAGTGATGTGTCATCAGTGTTGTAGAGTGTTGAGAAATATTTAGATTGTCTTTGTGAAGTTAGTTGTGGAAAGCAGAAAGTTTAGGAAAGAAAGTGACTTGTGATTTTGAAAAAAAAATTGTTGATTGGCGACATTACGACCTACAATTACACTCAACGCCATACAAACCTAATCAAAACTTAGTGACAATCATACACACCACATCAGATAGACGCTAATTTATTTCCTCCAAAAACAAAGCAGGTTTTCTGTGCCATCTGAACCCCTTGCCCGTAGAGGTCATTTGTGTTTTGAAGTAGCGACCCTACAGTTCCTAGCCCTTAGTTGAACCGTTCTCCACCGCATCCAGTACACTTGAGTATATTTTCTTTTCTATATACTTTCGGATGCAAATTTGGGCACAAATTGTAAGTTGAAAAAAACTGTAAATTTTTTCACTTTACTAACAACTTGTAACAAATTGTGTGTGCCTGAATACTCATTTGCATTTAAATTTCCATCATGTCTTCATTAAATGATTTCATCGAGATGGGTTTAAAGCTGAAGTTAACCGGTGATGAGTTAACAAAGTGGAGTGAAAGGAAATACTCTGAATACCTCCTAGTACAGGAAAAAGCTAACGAACGCGAAGAAAGAGCGGCTGAAAGAGCTGCCAAGCAATTAGAGGCAGAAACAGCCTCAAAGCAAGCAGAAGCAGAATTGTCTGCAAAAACAAAGCAGGCAGAGTTAGATAATGAATTAAAGAAGGCAGAAATAGCAGCTCAGAGTAAAAGAGAAGAGCTTGAGTTACAACTAAAAATTAAACAACTTGAGACTGAGACTGCCATAAACAAAGAGTCTAAGAAATCTGAGCGACTGGAGAAAGAAAACCAGTACAAAAAGTATCAAGGTATTGTGAGAAATTATACCTCGGGTGACTGCATTGCAGCCTTCACCCAAAATTTTGAAACTTTAATGGACCATTACCAGGTCCCACTTTCTGAATGGAATATTATTTATATGAGGAGTTTGTCAGGTGAGCCTCTGAAAGTCATAGAAACTATCCCCAAAGACCTCAGAAAGGATTACCATTATCTAAAATCAAAGATTATGGCACATTTTATGCTAGATGAGGCAGGTTACAGAGAAAAATTCAGCAAGTTGAGTCCAAAACCGACTCAAACGTTCTCTGACTACCTCTGCTTAGTCCGAGACATATTTACCAAATGGACTTCAGCAGCTAAAATAGATAAAAATTATCAAAAATTAGAAGATCTTATCATCAGGGATAAAGTCATCTCATCCATTCCATCAGCATTTTCAAAATTTTTGCAAGAGAATGAATGTACGAATGTAGGTCAGATTGAGAGACGTGGTTCGGCTTATTATACAGCCAATAAACATTGTTTTGCTAGTGAAGCTACTGATACAAACTTTGTAGCATCGGCTAACTATGAAAAACCCCGATCAGAACCCTATAATAGGCAAAAACCATATAAGCCTACATCTGAGAAATACAATCATTGTAGATATTGTAAAATTTCACACCACCAAGGTGAGATGTGTGACAAGAACCCCGCATATCTTACATATCTACAGAACATCGTAAATAGACAAGATAAGGAACGTAAATCCTTCAGAAATTTACGTAAATGTTTCCTCTGTAAGGCGTACGGGCTTTATCGTCATGATTGTGAGATAGACTGTAAGCTGTGGGTTGTCTGTAAGTGTATTGATGTATAATATATGTATTGTAATATAAATAGCCATATTGTTGCCAGGTTGTTAACACTCCAAGAAGTCATCAACTGGGCATGGTATAAGGTTACCGACGTTGTAGACCAACATAAGAGCTCCTGGCCAAATGAGGTCAGAGATCGAGCGTTGAATGCGGCTTATATAAAAGCCGTATTACGGTCTTACCAGATGTTTTTTGGTGACAAAAAGCATATTATTATTTTTTTTAGAGGTTGCGAGGTAGTTGCGTTGAAAGCTGGTGCTACCGATCTGACTGGGTCAATATTGCAACTCAGGTGATCATCCATCGAGAGGATGAAACTTGGCAAGTGTTAAAGATTGAACACCACATGTCTTAAAATACAACTTGCATTTCTTGTGTATTTCTATACCAATGTATATAACAACAGAAAGGTCGATTCTGACATGGTTAAAATATTAACCCGGTATGTATATAGAGAGTATACATGAAAGATGAGATCTTTCATGAAGAAGCCCCGGGGGGGGGGGGGAGCGTGTCAGAATCTCGAACCGAGATGCAGGAACATCGTTACGCCCGCCAGGCGAATAGTCCCCAACCGGGATGCAGGAACGTCGTTACGGCCCGCCAGGCGAGTATTAATTACCTGCCCGCAGGTTGCTGGCTGACGCGATAGCCAGCGGTCAGGCAAGGACAAAGCAAGGCGCACGCAGGTCCTCGTGACGTCAATCCACAGAGGGCAAGCGCTTTGCAAGAAACAGACAGACAGCTGGGTACTCGGACCAGACAGGACGTATGGGGAGAGAAAGGCTTTGTGTAGTTCTGTGCCCGAATGTCGAGTGCTTGTACATCTTGTGAGATCGACTGTAAGCTGTGGGTTGTCTGTAAGTGTATTGATGTATAATATATGTATTGTAATGATCATCACATGCCAAACTAGATCGTATTGCATGTGATCTGTAAATAAATCCATTGAACTTCGTGTCGTTGTGTCTCAAGTCCAATCATGTTGTACTTGTACTTGTCTCACATATGTTAGGTATAACGAGCCAGGTTTAAGACCCTGACAGTGGGACCCTGACAGTGGTTTTCCCCAGCCTCCCCATGTACCTCGACGAACCGTTCTGCTAATTTTGTCACGAGGTCAATACGTCCGCTCCTTGTTCTCCCAGGAATGTCCTGAGAGGTGTTGACATTTGCTTCTTCAGCTGGTCGACAACCATGAGCTCTTCCAGACTCTCGTAGTCATGTGCGAACCCAGCCAAATCCATCCACTTGTGGAGATAGGACTTTAGATGCAAACTGTAAGCGACAAACAACTCCCCCGGTTCTCGTTTCGCTGCTCGAAATTTTTTTCCGGTAGGTGTGTGACGTAACCTCGAATCGTTTCAGCAGAGCCGTCTTCAACTCGTCATAATTGTTCTCATGTCCTGGAGGCAGGCGAGAATAAACCTCGTAGCCGCTCCCGCGTAATCCCTGGGATAGCTTGTGTTTCCATTTGTTACGCTCCAGACACATAGCCACGGACATGGCCTCGAAGCGTTGAAGGTACTGGTCAATCTTCTCCTTGTCCTCCTCGTAGATTGCTAGAGGGAACTTCATAGCATGGTAACTATGTCCACCTGCTGGGTTTGAGCCTGGGATGGAGGAACCTCCAACTGCTCCCTCAGTTTCCCCATTAGATTGCCTCTTAAGCTCGAGTTATCGCATCCGGTACTAGTGCTCCCTTTTCCGAGCTTCTTGTTCAGCTTCCCGATTCTTAGCTGCCTGCTCAGCTTCAATTTCCAGCCTTCTCATGGCTTTCTCTGCTTCCAATTTCGTAGCAGCTTGTTCTGCTTCCATTTGCCTAGCAGCTTGTTCTGCTTCCAATTTCTTAGCAGCTTGTTCTAACTCCATTTGCCTAGCAGCTTGTTCTGCTTCCAATTTCTTAGCAGCTAGTTCTAACTCCATCCTTCTCAATTCCAACTCCGCCTTTCGATCTTCCCTTTCTGCTTGACGATACTCCCTCTCCACCTCCTGTGCGTAATCTGTTAGTGCAGAACCTGACAATCCTATTTCTTCCCCCTTTACCTTTAGTTCGGCGCCAGTTAATTTAGGAGTGGCAATTTTTCAGAGAGGTAAGTCAGCAGACAGAGTATAGATTATCTCTAAAAGAAATATATTGGTAATGAACAATTACAGTTAATCTATATTCTTAAATACCACACAGCACAACACAACACAATCACTCAGTGACAAGAGCAGAATCAGGACCACAGACCTATGCAGACGTGTGAAGTGTGAACAGGTAAGATATGTGTCTTAACCCCTATCCACATTAACTCTAGCTGGATTCTCTCTCTAACAATATCACCGTCCTCTAAGTAAAGATCCCGTGTCAAAAGACCCCGTTGTAAGGAGATCCCGCTGTCAAAAGATCCCGCTTCCAAGAGATCCCGCTGTCCAAAGATCACGTTTACGAGCCCCCAATAAATGTCGTAAGCCATTCTTACTTACTTTAGTGTCGTCCTTGGAGTGATGGGAATCAACACCATATTTTTATTACCCCAATATTTTTGTCTTAGAGAAACCACCAGACTCCGTCCACAAAACTCCGTCGGTCTGCAAACACCTCTTTCTTACTCTCACTCAGCCTTAGATCATGCCCCCTCTCACTCCTCCCCAACATAACATACTCCACAACTCTAGCTTTAACAAATAAATACAAAATAATTTATTAAGCACAAAGTATAGGTGTGAGAAGCGTGTGTGTGTAATGTGTAGAATGTGTGTCGATTATTCTAGTGGGTGCAGACTTAGACCAAGTAGCTGAAGAGCCCAGCCCGATCATCCCAGAAAGGATCACACCACATCTTCATTCAGTCCACGATGACCTCACCAAGGCATGAATCCATCCTGCTAGATGTCGACTTCCACCGGTCGTTGATTGATCCTGTATATACCTAGTCGCAGTCTGAAATTGATCTTGCCTGGATCCCACCGTTAATACCTGTCCCTATTGTTCGGTGACTTATAACATCCTTGTCTATTGATGACACGAAAATACTGTTCCTTGAAATAAATGTAATTCCGGTCTAATGTTTCTACTGTTCACCTGACCACTGTTATAATAATTACTTAATCAGTTTTTACTGTTCTGTTCCCATGTGATGTGGAAAAACAGTATCTATTAGTCTTTTTACTCGTCGTGTGAGAACATAATACCCACTGGACTTTTCCCATGTGGTGTAACAAAAACCAACTCTAGTGTTCTGTTCATATGTGGTGTTTGAAAAACATTAATCTCACGATTTGGTCTTTCTCCAAAATGATGCGAAGAAAAAACAATCACTAGTATTCTGCTACCGTTTGATAAATACTTTCATGATTTTTCCTTCAAACCCCTTTTCTCATGGGCCCAGTGCAAAAGCTGCTGAATAACTGCCTGCACTAAAGTCTCCATTCTCAGTGACTTGAGTGACCTAACAACAACAATTGTGTTGCGTATCCCTTACGGGACGTTGCAGCCAACACCAGCATTTTCAGCTGCTGTTGATGTACTAGGCAAGAGTTACGTTCAGTAGTTTGCCATTGCTTTCTGAACGACCGCCCCTAAACCTTTTTCGAAAAAACCAGCAGCAACTGTCCCTGACCTCCATTAGATGGGGGGGGGGGGTGTCCGCCTCACTCAGATACATGACAGTGAACCAACTCTGTCATGGGCATAGGAGTTCTTCACTCCGGTCTGTAGTGGGTTAAGATCAGGACAGAACAAAATGTAAAGTGTAGACCCCTAGCAGACCTCACTGGAAGATCACATCATTGTACATTCTCTCCATCCTCATTCTCCCCAAATATCACCCCACTACACAATTCTCACTAGTAGAGCTAATTCTATTCATTACTCTAGCTAGTTTTACCGAGGTTAATGCTTATATTAATTAGGCTTAAATATACTCTCTACAATACCTTAAGCACAACTGCATCAATCCTGGATGACATCTATAACTTGCCATTAAGGCATATGTTATCTAATGTTACTTAAATCTAACACAATAGATGCTCTCCGAAGTTCCTAACTGCAGCACACACACAAAAACACGTCAATCTTAATCACCATCCTTGGTCACACTAATGTACCCCAGTCTTGTTTATTCACAGCGCTAGGAGTGTTCCCGAGAAATCTTTGATGTTCCGCGGTTGTCGCTCAAGGGCCCTAACCCTTGTCCTTACTCAATGCAGGAGTTAACTTCTCCTGTCCTGACAGCTACAACAAGCCAGCGTGTTACAACCACGTGTCCACAATTCCCCGACATATCTTCTGTCTATCCAAGACTTAATCAAATGTACGAGTGGTCTTTTCTTGGTTTGACACCCAAACAAGCCCGCGTTGCTGCATTGTCTCAACAACAAGCCGCCAATTCCTTTTGATGTCAGAAACCTCTCAAGGTCTCCCGACCGTTCCCAACAAGTTGCAGCTGCTAACACAGACTGTCTTTGGTCTTGTTGACATCTGATTGTAACCGGCAGTGAATTCTCGACATCATGTCATTGTCCACGTTTCACATCCATACAAAAGTACAGGTTCTATTTAGCACCTCAACACTCTTTGTCTCATTGCAAATGGCATCTGTTTATTTATTGGTCAGTATGTTTTCCATCTTGCAAAAGGCTACCCTCGCCATGGCGATTCTTGTTCTGATCTCTTCAAGGCATCTCCCATCAGCTGTTATGACATTTCCGAGATAATTGTACAAATCCACTTGTTTAAGAGTATTCCCCTTAACTTGCATATTACACTGTGGTATTTCCTTCTTCTTAGTGACGACCATAATCAGTGTCTTCTTACTATTCAATTCTAACCCTAGTTGTTCACCGTGTGCAACAATCGCATCAACTAAATGTTGCAGATCCTGCTGATTGTCTGCAACCAACACTGTAATCTTGACACAAGCACCAAGTACATCAACAAACGGGCAGATGTGGATAAGAAATCGCAGCGTCTACCTCAAGGTCGTCAGTTACCTGGTTCGCTGCGAGCATAGAGGCTGGCATTTTATTCAAAATTGTGTTTCTAATATCACATGTACTCACGATCTCTTGAGTAGTGACATTAGATACATACTCTTCTCGCATTAAAAAGAAAAAATTAGTTGCGTGTCCTTCACAGGACATAGCAGTCAACTCCAGCAATTTTGCTGTTCGTGATTCCTGGGCAAATTTTATGTTCAGTAGTTTGCCATTGCTTTCTGAAAGACCGGCACCTATACCTTTTTCGAAAGAAAAAAAAACCGGCACTGCTCGAACCCAGGTAAACCGGATTACGAATTGCATCCGTAACACCTTCAACACGGAGCCGATTCATAGTCTTCTCACATAAAGGCTTAAAAAATGGTCGGGTGCAAATTGCAGACCTAACATCTCACAGCCTCTGGAAATTATAAATAGTAGGCTGTAAGGCCGCTTCTTGGCAAAATTGTTATTGGGAAGCCTGCCTAAAGGGGAATAGACAGCTCGTAGATGAACTCTGTCTAGAGGAAATAAACCGGACACAAGCAAGCCAAAGTCAGAAACATAAACCTCTAAGCTAGAGAGGTACATACCTAGGTGTGATGCATTCTTCCTGAAAAAGGATTTAATAAATATAAAGCTAATTACCTTGGGTGACGTACTAGATTCGACTTTGACGCACATTATTTTCATGTTTGCTTTCCATAGTCTTTGATTGTCCCCAGACTACCTACAAGACAGCATTTGTGTCTCGCTTTGCTTGGCCCCTATCCCCTGACCTGGCCAACATGGAAGACCCTACCAGTAGCTTACACTACAGGCGGCATGGCTCTCGGAGTCACTGGCATCCACACACCCCTCTACCACTCCAAGGTGGAGGCAACAGAAGGCTAATGGGGTAATCAACAAAGACAAAAACAGTTTTATATAGTGACAGAAAAACGCCATGCTACAAGATTAGAAGCTGCTTAGAGTAGACCTTAGGAAAGTGTTTCCCAACGTTTGCTCAATAATTTCCCAGTGAGTTCTTCCTAAAACCTATCGGTCCTTTGACTAGCATCGGGTGCATTTGCTGCTCTCCCCCCAGTAGTGCGCCTGGTCTGGTCGGGGCCGGGATGGTCAAATAAAAACCCATCACATATCTTCACTTTAGATGTGGGCCTGGTGGACCACTGTGGGCAATAGCTCACAGTGAGACTAAGGGTCCCCCAAAAAAGGGGGAAGGCAGGGGAACCAGCTTGTCTGGGGTAACCGCCAAACCAAATTTAAAAGAAAAAATGCAACCGACACACAGAGGCGTGGGAACCGGGGGGAGGGGGGGGGGGCTCTGGCCCCTCTGGGAACCGTGAGCACTTCTAAAAAAAAAATAACATTCAAGTTTCTTTAGTAAAATTCAATTTTTGAATATTAAAAATGATGCATATGTTGGGGGAGGGGGCGGGGCATAAAAATTTTAGAAAGAATTAGGTGGGACATAGCACAAAAAAGGTTGAGAAACAGTGGGCTAGACAAAGTGCAAAATCAATTTATTTTTTTTGGTAAAAGTAAACAAGCATTTGTATTAGCACCAAATTTTTACAATCTCATTGGTTTGGTAAACATATGTGGTTTTGTATTCATTCATTCAATATTCACTCACATTTTCTTGTTTATTTCTCGCCCTCATGTGTACTAAATTTTAAAATCATAAAGAAGAGCACTTGTGTTTACATGGAGATATCTGTGATATTTTGTGTTTACAACATAGGAAATGTGAATGGGGGTAACAAGGAAAAGGGGAAATCTTTACATTTTTGTTTCCCTTTCCACCTTCTCACCAATTGGTTCCACTCCACCAATGCCTTCATAATCTCTCTCTGGGTAATTATGGTAAAGGCAGGATAAGTATTTGAACCAAAAAGGTGTGGGTATCAGCCAAAGCAACAAACAACCCTGAGCGATGGGGGGGGGGGGGGCACATGGGGAAAAAGGGGTTTTTTTTTATTACTAATGATGACAATAATAATAATGACAAGAAGAGACATACTGAGGGTAATAACAGCAAATATAAAAAACCCCCAATGGTAATAATAGTTATGAAAATGATAAAATTTTACAACATGTGATTTCCCTTTGCTAGGATGATTTTCTTTGGGATGGGTTAACATAGCAAAGCAGGTACATACAAATGCAAACTGCAGTTTTTAATAATAGTTGAAGTAAAAGGAGTTGGTATATTTTCCTCCTTGTTTTCTTTTCCCCCTTAACTGTAAGGGTTCATTCATTCCCCCCCCCCCCTCTTTGCTGTCTCTCTCTTTTTATGAAAAAAAAATAAACAAGCATTTGTATTAACACACATTTTTCCAGTATCATTGGTTTGGTAACCATATGTGATTTTGTATTCATTCATTCAACACTCACTCACATGATTCAAAGGGGATGACAAAGAGAAAGGGAAATCTTTACATTTTTGTTTACTTTGCCACGCTCCCACCAATTGGTTCCACTCCACCAATGCCCTCATGACCACTCTTAATGATAGTACAGGCAGGACAAATGTTTGAACCGACCAGTGAGGGTAGTAGCAAAGGCAACAAACCATAAGCAAAAGGGGGCACAGGGGAGATGAAGTTGTAAAATAATAATGATGATATCAATAATTCTTATAACATTCATGATACAAAGAATAATAAGGTAGGATAATGATAGTAATAATAATAATGATAATAATAATAATATAATAATAATAATAATAATACTTGAGTGCGGAATTTCTCGATAAGCAAATAGCACTGCTGGTAATAGAGTATCCCAATCGAGGGTTCTCTGCTGTTACTTCGCCAGCATGTGTTTTTGAACCCCGTTAATTTTTTCTATGATCCCGTTACTGGCAGGGTGAACGGGCTACCGAAAAAGCTGTTCTATTCCTAGCAAGTTTTTTAGGCTTGCATAGCAGCCGAAATAAACTGCGTTCCTCGGTCGGATAGAATGGTTCGAGGAAAGCCAAACGACAAAATAGATGTAAGAATACATTTGCCAATCTTTTGGGGGTGATGTATTTAATGGCACCGCTTCGATCCACCTTGTACAATGATCCACGAGGGTTATTATAAACCCGGGTTTTCCCTTTTTTCGACACCTGATTCAGGGGTCCAACAAATATCTACCGCTACACTTTCAAAAGGTCTAGAGACCATATTGAACGCTGGACCTCGAAAATACATGCTTTCCCTTTCTCACTAAATGTTTTACAAATATACATGACCGACAGAAAAAAATTTAATATCGTTTTAAA
>JACEFZ010001294.1:0-72500 GCA_014155875.1 Cepaea nemoralis
TATTAACCCAGTATGTACATATATTATACATGAAAGATGACATCTTTCATGAAGTTGCCGGGGGGAGCGTGTCAGAGTCTAGAATACGGACAGTGATGCAGTGACATCGTTACGCCCGCCAGGCGACTTAGTTCCCAGCAGGGATGCAGTAACTTCGTTACGCCGCCAGGCGAGTAGTAGTTACCTGCCTGCAAGATTGCTGGCTGACGAGCGACCAGCGGTCAGGCAAGGACGACGCAAGACGCACGCATGCCTCGTGAAGCCACCTCAGGTGGGAGGCAAGTTGCGAACTAGCGGCAGACAGCTCTGGGACTTCGACTCGGACGGACGCATGATGAGAGAAAGGCGTTGTGTGGTTTCTGTGCCTGAAAGTCGAGTGTCTGGACATCTTGAGAGTTAGACTTGTGAGCTGTATTGTGGATGTAAGTGTATTGAAGTATCAAGTATATATTGTTGTGATCATCGTACTGTATATGATCTGTAAATAAATCCATTGAACGGTGTGTCGTTGAGTCTTACGTCAAATCACGTTGTACTTGTACTGTCTCACATGTGTTAGGTTAGCGAGCCAAGTTTAAGACCCTGACATGTGTATTACACTGAGCTATCTCTTTCTTCTTAGAGACCGCCATAATCTCTGTTTTCTTGCAATTTAATTCAAACTCTAGTTTTCACTGTGTACAGAAACCGCATCCTGTTCGTTGTCAGCAATATCTTAGATGGCAAACATCCCCATCATTTATTGCTGTCTGTGATTTTCTAGGTAATATTACGTTCAGTATGTTGTAGTGCGCTGTGGTATCAATTCAGTGGCCATAGTTCATAGTTCACTATAGGTCTGATGATTTATATTAAACCAGCATAGGTCAAATAACAAACACACAAACACATCGGAATGTAAATGCTGTGTATGAGACCCATGGTGCTATCTCAATAGGTCGATACCAATTATGTCCGTATTCCATAGTTATAGGTTCATGTGTATGGTAGACATGACTAATGAAGACACTTATATGGAGTGTCTAGTTGGTCATGCGGCGAAGTACACTTGTTCCATCAGCGAGGTGCTGTCGCTATTTCGAGGTGACAGGTTCGAATCCCGGTCGGTAACTATAGCTTTCTAATTTTATTTTGTCTAGTGCGTCCTCTAGTCTCTACTTCTTTCTCCTCCTTCTGTGAGCACCAAACAATACTACGTGTGTTTATTTATGTAACTGGTTCCCAAATTGATCTCCTGTTCTCCTGATCTCCTACTGATAGTGTGAGATGGCGAAACATGACCACCCAGGCTTACTGCCATGATAAATGATAATGATGAGTGAGACGTTCTGGATAGCAGGGCAAGCAACTAAGTATACACAGCGGTTATACTTGTATAGACAAATGCACGAAAGCAGGAATGTCCGCTTTTTCTTTGAAAACCACAACTCTCCACCATTTGACAGCAACGAGTCACCCCAAGGCCCGCCAGTTCATACAGGGCAGAAGGTACCAATGAAGAACACCACGGGGCCAAACGTTTATGACCCAGAACACGCCGTTAAATTACACAATTACAGCCGTACAGTTGGGAGGTGGGAGTCCTGTTTGCACATCATTAGCTCACGTGCGCTTCCCGCCTGCCAGATCGCTGTCTCTGAGGGATTGTACAAAGAATACAGGAATCTCATTCGGTCTCGGCAGGTCATGTTTCTCTCTCGCACTCGTGTATCTGGTCTTAAACGGGTATAATACCTCTTTGTTTCAGGGTGGTTGTATGGATGCTAAATGTAGAGGTAGGGAATGTTGCTTTAATAGTTGTAATCATCACACGGTGTCGTGACGATGTTATATGCTGTACAGTGGTCCGTGGCATACATTGCAAAGAGAAGACATGCTTACAGCCTATCGACATTTTGGGATCGGAATATTGACATCATTTCTAAATGACACCTACAATAGTTGATACATTCCTAGTAACCTATCAACATTCATCTTTATGGATTTGTGGCGAAGGAGTTACGTACGCAATTCGTAATCCGGCTTACCGCGTTCGAAAGACAGCTGCGGGATTTAGCAGCAGCCCGTTTTGCGTTGGTTTTCAAACGATGGATTGAGAGCTGGTCGTTCAGAAAGCAATGGCAAACTACAGAACGTAAATTTGCCAAGAAATCACAAGCAGCCAAATATTAAATTTAATATCTCTGCTAAAGATAACAGGCGCCTTAGAATGCGGAGATCAAAGCACAGTAAGTCGTATGGGATCTACGACAAATCTGTTACGACATTAGCGATGAACAATGTAGATGAGTATAGGGAAAGGGCACAGGAAATACTATTAGAAAGAGTTATAGAAGTGAAAACAGATATGTACTTGTGCTTCAAGAGGCAACACAAAAGCATTTGACAATGTTAAACACGAGGAAATAATCAAACTACTAGAACAACTAAATACTGACGCAAAGATCTGAGAATAATAAAGAATATATATTGGCATCAAAGAGCAGCCATACGAATCAATCTTCTTTTATGAAAATTTCAGTGGATAAAGAAGAGCGGCGAGCCGAGATAGTGTAATGTCCTCCTGATTTGTGGTCATTGTACACTGAGAACATATAATGAGATCTGCAGAAAATATGTCAGGGATCTTGGTAACTTAGTTACGCTGATGACACTGTCTTGAGAGCAACAAGTCAGAAGGAACACCATGATGGTAGATACAATGGCTGTAGAAAGTCGAAAAAAATGGTACTTAGTTTGAATAATAAGAATATCAAGATTATATCAAAGAAACAGATTATGCTTAATTAAATGTGCAATTAAAGTAAATGATGTTATTTTGGGGCAAGTGCAGAAATTCAATTATCTAGGCACATCCATCAACAACCTCAGATGGAAGATGTATTACGAAGCTACAGACCAGAATAGGACAAGCATTTCCTTATATATATATATATATATATATATATATATATATATATATATATATATATATATATATATATATATAATATATATATATATATATATATATATGTATATATATATATATGCGTGTGTGTGTGTGTGTGTGTGTGTGTGTGTGTGTGTGTTATTTACAAGACCTTACAATCAACACTGCATTCTTTGGCTGTTTGTCATTTATTGGACAATTTTAGTTCAGTAATTCGCCATTGCCTGCCTCCCTGGCCTGGGAGTTAGCGGCTTTCTCCTGAATGCCGTATACTCTCGTGAGTAACATGACGTGCGTGAAACCGTTGGCGGTTCTCTCCGCGTCGGTAACTTACGGGGTGGGGTCAGAAATCAATGGCAAACTACTGAGTGTGATCTTGCCAAGAAATTAACAGTCAGCTGAAAGGTGCTGATGTTGACAGCGTTGACCTGTAAAGGATATGCAAAACAAAACAAAAAAAAAATTCGCCATTGCTAATTTGTAATATAGATGACACGTTTCGTTTTTATCTACAAGAGACACGTTTAGTTCTAGTATAGAGAACAGATTGTTAATATAAAGGCAGCACGTCTAGTTGTGATTTATAGGGCAGTTTTAATTTTTAAATCTATGGACATCATGTTTAGTAGTAATAAAGAGGACAAGTTTTTTTTTTTTAAATCTATACACAGCATGTTTTGTTCTAATAAAGAGGACACATTTTGGGGTTGTTGTTTTTTTTTTAATCTATAGGCAGCATGTTTAGTTGTAATAAAGAGGACAAGTTGTTGTTGTTTTTTTCATCTGTAGACAGCGCGTTCAGTTTAGTATAGAGGGCAGGTTGTTTTTTTAAAAAAATTAAATCTATGGACAGTACGTTTAGTTTAGTATAGGAGACAGGTTTTGTTTTATGTATAGGGGGTGCGTCTTTTTTTTTTTTTTTACATACAGACGACACGTGTTTCTTGTAATAGAGAACATATTAATTTGTTTGTTTATAAGGAGCAAGTTCATTTTGTATATAGGGGACAAGTATATATATATACATATATATTTTTATACACACATTGTCCCTTTACTTCTCAACATAATTTCCACCAACATTGATGCACATATCCCATCGTTTTATCAGTCCTCCCAAACCGGCTGAATAGAACTGCGTGCTTTGTTTTCATTTACTGGCCATCCCACGTGTGACTTACTTATTAACTCGCCCTCGTAACTTTTTCTACCCAGCTATGCACCACTTTACGGGACAAACATTTGTCAGCATAAACACTGACAACCCACCTTGGCGGGAGACATTTCATGAATGACGCCAAAGTTGAATGTGAAGTGAAAACGTGGATTAGGAAACAGAGCACGCAGTTGTATGCAGCCGGTTTGGGAGGACTGATAAAACGATGGGATAAGTGCGTCAATGTTGGTGGACATTATGTTGAGAAATAAAGGGACAATGTTTGTACTAAAATAAAATGGTTTCAAGTTGTTATCATATTTAGTTATTTTTCTACAGCCATTTGTGACTTACTTATTAACTTACCCTTGTATAAATGGGAAAATGTTTTGTGTATATACAGAGAACAATTTTCAATTTGTACATACATGGGGCAGTTATAGTTTATGTCTACGTGGGACAGGTTTTCTTTATATCTATGTATTTAAATCTTAGGTTTATTCCATGGCCTCGCGAATTAGATAGGCACCCGGTACTTCCAAGCCACTACACCTGCAGAATGGTACTTCTCTTTCACTTGCACATAGTCCCATAGTCAATCACTTAGCCATTATTTAAAGCTAGGAAACCACCGCCGCGTATCAATCCTGCAAACTCTTGGTCTGTTCGGAGATAGAACAAACTCGTGTTGATGTCGACACCTGGTCCTGCTGTGTTCACACCAGGACACACACGGAACCCAGTCACTACTCAGAATGTTCTCGTAAGTCCTCAATTGATAAACCGTTCACCTGTACACCTGTAGAATGTTTGCGAAAACGGTCTTGACAATACGCCTGTGTGAATGGATGCTAAGCGGAACAGTTGGAATCGTTTGACACGGTGAACTGTATCCAGCATTGTTGATTACCCGCTGTGTTTATGTTGTTATTGACCTAGAGGAGAAATGTTGGCTTGCTCGGCCACCCCACCCCGTCCACCCGCTGAGATATTCAGTAAAGTCTCCAAAATGAGGCTGGTCAGTTAGACAACTTATTATCATTATTATCTAGCAGGTTCTTTTGAGAACTTCGCGCTCCTAACGGTCGGTGGAAATGATAGCCGACCTGTTGCCATGTCCTCTGACTGGCACATTTCATGCTCAGTGTGTCCATTGCCCTATTTCCATCTTCGTGCTGATTGACCAATATCTCTTCTTCCTGGAGCTATGTCTTCCATCAGTGTTCCTAGTAAGTCACTGTGATACTTAATTTGGCCGGCCAAAGTATTTCATTTTCGGAGACACAATACTGTTTATGATCCGGCTTTCTTCGATGTTCATTTCTTGTAGAATGTTAGCACTCTTCTTGTTCTTGGTCCGCGGTATTCGGAGAATTGTTCTGAGATGAGTTGAGCTGAGTTGAGGTGACCTGAGTTGAGCTGACCTAAGTTGAGCTAACCTAAAATGAGCCGAGTTAAGTCAATAACCGACATCAGAATAATCGGGACATTCCTACGTGTGAACCGTTCTCATCTTCTGCAGCCAGCAGAAAGTCCCACTACTAATGGTACCAGAGGCAGTCTGATTATGTATCCGTCTGGCCTTTCCTCTGAATCCTGAGCGTCGGCCAGATCCTCTGGTCACTCCCTGCAGCACAATTCTCTTCAAGCCATGGCGATCTACCCGTTCTTCTGAATAGACGAGGATTGTTAAAACTGACCTCGACTTCACAGGTCGACCCAACGATATGGCTGGGAAAGTAACAGCATCCGGCGTAATAATGACCACATCGCCCAATGAGTATCGATTGGTTGTTAAAAATATGAGATAGTACATATGACCAGTTTGTCTTCATGCGTGCAGTATGTGAGTAGCGTTCTACTGGAGCAAGATGTAGCGTCTGTGTATATTTGCCCCAACAGATATAAGAGATGGGTTGTGACTGTTCCCTTATTTAAACGTAATGAACCCACACTATATATGGTAGTATCTGATCTAACTCTTAAAGCAATGGTTCTCAACCTTTATTGGCCCATGCACCCCTTCACCATATGTTCAGAACGTCATTCCCCCACCCCTTTCGTATTTCCTCCCTATAAATCACCCCACCCTCCCACCCCCACCTTACACATTATACGTAAAAATGGAAGCTACATTTAATAACACATACTAGAACAAGTTTAGACGTCTACATGAAACGTGATTTGCAGGTTTAATTACGTTATAAAACGAATTTCAGAAGAGCGAGAAGTAAAGACCTGTATAGTGTAGAGGGAAAAACAATATCAAGTAATCGGTTCTTGAATTAACTCGATCTTGAAATAATATTAATTCCCCCCCCCCCCCAGAAACCCTAAAATCCCCCCTGGTGGGGGGGGGGGGATCCACGCCGATTGAGAACCACTGTCTTAAAGCATTGGCATGTTCGAGTCGCTTGAGTTTGAGAATGACTTTTGTCTATCGGAGTGAACGAACAAACGAACGAACTTTATATTCAAAGGGTTAAGAAATGCTCTCGATTGTCTGACAAGCCGTTCGATTGGCGGGTGGAGAGACTTGTCTACCAAGCAGCTACGGAAGTACCATCACGACAGGGGCTGTGCTGCAGATCATTCCCTCACTTCTCCAAGCTCAGAAACCGGCAGGGGTGTGCAAGACCGGTACTGGAACATTACATCAAGGGAGAGGCATCGTAGGATACAATCAGGCGATGGATGACTCGGCATAGCACTTATTGTCTGAATAGAATTAGGCCAAGGCTTGTCATGTTTCCTTTACGAGTCTTAAGTATTCCACTGTCCACAGGCAACAGTCTTGAATAATAAAGGCGGCCAAGATAAGGCTGACCACATCACCCACCACGTGCCAACTTAAGTATGAACATGTGTCTATAAAAGATAGCACCGTATGCCCATTGTACGTTTAGCATGTAAAAGGAGTCTGTACCTTAATCTGTTTTATTGTTTACAGAGTCCAACCCAATGCCCAGAGGAAGTAATAAACCCAATGCCCAGAGGAAATAATACATCCAATGCCCAGAGGAAATAATAAACCCAATGCCCAGAGGAAATAATACATCCAATGCACAGAGGAAATAATAAACCCAATGCCCAGAGGAAATAATACATCCAATGCACAGAGGAAATAATAAATCCAATGCCCAGAGGAAATGATAAACCCAATGCCCAGAGGAAATAATACATCCAATGCCCAGAGGAAATAATAAACCCAATGCACAAAGGAAATAATACATCCAATGCCCAGAGGAAATAATACACCCAATGCCCAGAAGAAATAATAAACCCAATGCCCAGATGAAATAATACATCCAATGCACAGAGGAAATAATACATCCATTCAACAGAGGAAATAATACATCCATTCAACAGAGGAAATAATACATCCATTCAACAGAGGAAATAATACATCCATTCAACAGAGGAAATAATACATCCATTCAACAGAGGAAATAATACATCCATTCAAAAGAGGAAATAATACAACCATTCAACAGAGGAAATAATACAACCATTCAAAAGAGGAAATAATACATCCATTCAACAGAGGAAATAATCAACCCAATGCCCAGATTAAATAATACATCCATTCAACAGAGGAAATAATACATCCATTCAACAGAGGAAATAATACATCCATTCAACAGAGGAAATAATACATCCATTCAACAGAGGAAATAATACATCCATTCAACAGAGAAAATAATACATCCTTTCAAAAGAGGAAATAATACATCCATTCAACAGAGGAAATAAAACATCCATTCAACAGAGGAAATAATAAACCCAATGCCCAAAGGAATAATACATCCATTCAACAGAGGAAATAATACATCCATTCAACAGAGGAAATAATACATCCATTCAACAGAGGAAATAATACATCTAATGCCCAGAGGAAATAATAAATCCAATGCCCAGAGGAAATGATACATCCATTCAACAGAGGAAATAATAAACCCAATGCCCAGAGGAAATAATACATCCATTCAACAGAGGAAATGATACATCCATTCAACAGAGGAAATAATACATCCAATGCCCAGAGGAAATAATAAACCTAATGCCCAGAGGAAATAATACATCCATTCAAAAGAGGAAATAATACAACCATTCAACAGAGGAAATAATACAACCATTCAAAAGAGGAAAAAATACATCCATTCAACAGAGGAAATAATAAACCCAATGCCCAGAGGAAATAATACATCCATTCAACAGAGGAAATAATACATCCATTCAACAGAGGAAATAATACATCCATTCAACAGAGGAAATAATACATCCATTCAACAGAGGAAATAATACATCCATTCAACAGAGGAAATAATACATCCATTCAAAAGAGGAAATAATACATCCATTCAACAGAGGAAATAAAACATCCATTCAACAGAGGAAATAATAAACCCAATGCCCAAAGGAAATAATACATCCATTCAACAGAGGAAATAATACATCCATTCAACAGAGGAAATAATACATCCATTCAACAGAGGAAATAATACATCTAATGCCCAGAGGAAATAATAAATCCAATGCCCAGAGGAAATGATACATCCATTCAACAGAGGAAATAATAAACCCAATGCCCAGAGGAATAATACATCATTCAACAGAGGGAAATGATACATCCATTCAACAGAGGAAATAATACATCCAATGCCCAGAGGAAATAATAAACCTAATGCCCAGAGGAAATAATAAACCCAATGCCCAGAGGAAATAATACATCCATTCAACAGAGTAAATATTAAACCCAATGCCTAGAGGAAATAATACATCCATTCAACAGAGTAAATAATACATCCATTCAACAGAGGAAATAATACATCCATTCAACAGAGGAAATAATACACCCAATGCCTAGAAGAAATAATAAATCCAATGCCCAGAGGAAATAATACATCCATTCAACAGAGGAAATAATACATCCATTCAACAGAGGAAATAACACATCCATTCAACAGAGGAAATAATACATTCATTCAACAGAGGAAATAATACATCCATTCAACAGAGGAAATAATACATCCATTCAACAGAGGAAATAATACATCCATTCAACAGAGGAAATAAAACATCAATTCAACAGAGGAAATAATAAACCCAATGCCCAAAGGAAATAATACATCCATTCAACAGAGGAAATAATACATCCATTCAACAGAGGAAATAATACATCTATTCAACAGAGGGAATAAAACATCCATTCAACAGAGGAAATAATAAACCCAATGCCCAAAGGAAATAATACATCCATTCAACAGAGGAAATAATACATCCATTCAACAGAGGAAATAATACATCCAATGCCCAGAGGAAATAATAAATCCAATGCCCAGAGGAAATGATACATCCATTCAACAGAGGAAATAATAAACCCAATGCCCAGAGGAAATAATACATCCATTCAACAGAGGAAAAAATACATCCATTCAACAGAGGAAATGATACATCCATTCAACAGAGGAAATAATACATCCAATGCCCAGAGGAAATAATAAACCCAATGCCCAGAGGAAATAAAAAACCCAATGCCCAGAGGAAATAATACATCCATTCAACAGAGGAAATATTAAACCCAATGCCTAGAGGAAATAATACATCCATTCAACAGAGGAAATAATACACCCAATGCCTAGTAAGAAATAATAAATCCAATGCCCAGAAGAAATAATACATCCATTCAACAGAGGAAATAATACATCCATTCAACAGAGGAAATAATACATCCATTCAACAGAGAAAATAATACACCCAATGCCTAGAGGAAATAATACATCCATTCAACAGAAGAAATAATAAATCCAATGCCCAGAGGAAATAATACATCCATTATTCAACAGAGGAAATAATACATCCATTCAACAGAGGAAATAATAAACCCAATGCCTAGAGGAAATAATACATCCTTTCAACAGAGGAAATAATAAACCCAATGCCCAGAGGAAATAATACATCCATTCTACAGAGGAAATAATAAACCCAATGCCTATAGGAAATGATACATCCATTCAACAGAGGAAATAATAAACCCAATGCCTAGAGGAAATAATACATCCATTCAACAGAGGAAATAATACATCTATTCAACAGAGGAAATAATAAACCCAATGCCTAGAGTAAATAATACATCCATTCAAGAGAGGAAATAATACATCCATTCAACAGAGGAAATAATAAACCCAATGCCTAGAGGAAATAATACATCCATTCAACAGAGGAAATAATAAACCCAATGCCTAGAGGAAATAATACATCCATTCAACAGATTAAATAATACATCCATTCAATAAAGGAAATTATAAACCCAATGCCTAGAGGAAATAATAAACCCAATGTACAGAGTAAATAATAAATCCGATGCACGGAGGAAATAGTAAACCCAAAGCACATAAATAATAAATCAGTGCCCAGAGTAAATAATACACCCAATGCCTAGAAGAAAAAAATAATAAATCCAATCTTCTTCTCCTTCTTCTTCTTCTTCTTCAGCGTTTCGAGCCATTGAGGTTCATTGCTGCAGGTACAATCCGTCTCCATTCGTCTCTCTGGTTGACCTTCTCTTGCCAGTCGTTGATCCCAAGTGCTTGTAGGTCTGTATATATTTTATCTCTCCACCGTCTTCTTGGTCTACCTCGGGGTCTACGGTCATTTATTTCCTGAGTGTAAGCGAGTTTTGTTTCCCCATTCTTTCTATATGCCCCAGCCATTGTAGTCTATTAGCCTTCAGACTTAAACAGAACATAAATGTCTTTGTTACTTCTTCTTTTCCACTCTCCACTTTGTGTATCCCTAATGGGTCCAAAGATGCGTCTTAAAACTTTGTTCTCAAAGGTTTGTAACAAGGCTTCATCTCCTTTCGTTGTACTCCAGATTTCAGAGCCATACATCACAACTGGTCTGATCAGTGTTTTCTATATTGTGATTTTGGTGTTACGAGATAGCGCATTTGATTTTAGTAGATGTTGTAGTGCATAACATATCTTATTTCCAGAACTGATTCTAGTTTGTATTTCTTCCCTTAAGATGTTGGAGCAGTTGAAAATTGTACCCAGGTATTTGTATGTTTCCGTTCTGTTAATGGCCATATTATTTATTTGTATGTGGCCAGAATTTTTAGCCATTCCTTCTCTTGAAATTACCAGATATTCTGTCTTATCTTGGTTGATAACCAGCCCCATCTGTTGGGCTTTTTCCTTTAAATAAATCCAATACACAATGAAAATAATAAACTCAATTTTTTTTCCCCGCGTTTCCATCCTGTTTCAGGATATTGCGGTCAACACCAGCATCTTTCAGCTGTCTGTTGATTCCTAGGCTAGATTACGCTCATCAGCTCGAATCATTGGGTTTATTATTTCCTCTAGGCAATAAACTCAATGCCTAGATGAAATAATAAACCCAATGCACAATGGACATAATAAACCCAATGCACAATGGACATAATAAACCCAATGCACAATGGACATAATAAACCCAATGCACAATGGACATAATAAACCCAATGCCTAGATGAAATAATAAATTCAATGCCCAGAGAAAATATTAAACCCAATGCCCAGAGGAAATAACAACAAAATAAATCAAATAATAAATCCATGATTACACTCCGTCAATATAGTACAGGTAAACAATGGACTCCTGTACAGGCCTTAAGGCGCATTGGGCAAACAGAGCCATGTTTTTGATAGACCAATCTCCACTCGGTGGTTGATGATGTCAGTATCACACAGCCGTGCTTACTTCACAATATTTTCATGATATCCATGTTATGTTGAGTCCATCTGGTAGCCGAGATCATTCATTTTAATCCACATTCGTCCAGCTGCGGATACAGTCAGTGAGTGCTTGCTTGCTTGCTTGCTTGTGTTCGCTGGCTGTGAATTCCAGCGTGAAGTCCTGTATGTCGGATGAAGACATCCTGTTGTCCAACCACTCATACCGGACTGAGGTTTGCGTGAGTATCCGTTGTCCCATGTCTGGCTTGTTGGTATACAGACTGGTGGTTCCTCTCCATCTTCAGAAGAATCAGCGATCCTACTACGTTAGCCAGGAACCCGAAGGGACCTGTTGCCCAGGACGCACGGTAAGGACGTATTAGTGGGTCTTGGCCAGTATAAAACCTGGTCCTGGTGCCTTGGAAACACCTCTGCTTCCCGATAGAGTCAGTGGCCGCTGTTGTCGCGGCAGTTGACTGTCTGTCTAACACTACACTACTTTGTTAAAGCTAGTTGCATACTCTTTATAGGATGTCGCAGTCAACCACAACATTTGTTGCAGTTTGTGATCTCTTGGCAAGTTTACTTTCAGTAGTTTGTCATTGCTTTCTGAACGACCGGCACCCATACCATTACATAAAAAACCAACGCAAGGCGGACTGCTGCCAAATCGCCCGCAGCTGTGTTTCGAACGCAGTGTACGGGATTGCGAACAGCGTCTGTAACTCCTTCATAGCGGAGTCGGTTCCCTACTGAGAATCCCTCAAAAAAAGTATGATCACGTGAAATATTTTGAGTGTGTCTCAAATTGTTACGGTCTTGAACCATGCCGAGCTGCAGAACTAATGGACATACCTAGGACGTTTTCTAAAGAGCATCTCATGAACCATGTCTGGCTGCAGAACTATGAACCAAGGACATTTTCTAAAGAACATCTCATGAACTATGTCTGGCTGCAGAACTATGAACCAAGGACGTTTCCTAAAGTATATCTCATGAACCTTGCCTGGCTGCAGAACTATGAACCTAGGACGTTTCCTAAAGAACAATCTCATGAACCATGCCTGGCTGCAGAACTGTGAACCTAGGACGTTTCCTAAAGAACACCTCAGACAAGTCAGTCCCCGAGAAACCACTGCAGCTTCTGAAATAACTCCAGAAAGAAACCAACTCATTTGGCCAAGCACGGTGGTCACTTGGGAGTCACCGGTTCTAATCTCCGTCTCCCTACAATGGTCAGTTGTTATGTTGTGTAGCGTGTCATCACGTGGCCTAAATGTTGCATGCCCTATGTAGGAAGCTGCCATCAACCCGAGGCTGGTGTTCTAGGTAATTGTCCGATTAGTAGTTTGCCATTGCTTTCTGAATGAGAAGTCAACGCTGAAGTCCAGCTGACTGGATTGTGGTCGTAAGAGCGCAAGAAATGTAAGAGTTAAATACCTCTCGGCCACGCTGACCTTTATAACTGCCATCTGTTATCTACTGCCTATATTAAGTACCTTTCTGTGTAGGACGGAAGGGTCTTGAGCCGCCTGGCTAGTGCAGTCGCCGCGAACTGTGCAGGTTAGGGTTTTTACTCCCCCCCCCCCCCCCGACAGAAAAAGAACCCACACCCTAGCGAGGATTCGAACTCGGGTCTCCTGGAGAAGCTGCTCCTTTATAACTAATGAACGCAAAATTGCCAAATAACATCATTAACGGCCAAAAATGCCTGGGGTGTATTGCAACGTCCTGCAGAGGACATGCGATTTTGTTTTTCTCGTCTACTGTGTAGCCACGGTAGCATGTGCATAAAGTCCCGGTTTATGCTGTCAGTGGCCCGGGTTCCAGTCCCAACAATGGCAGGAATTTGTGTTTTCAAATTATCGCGGCTCTGTGGCCAAGCCGGTCCCATGAATATAGATACCCGGGACGTTTTATAGTTTTCTAGGAAATGTCTATCAAATTTCTGGGATGTGTCTACAAAGTGTCTGGGAAATGTTTATGAAATGTCTAGGACCGGTGTCTATGAAGTTTCTAGGACCAGTATCTATGAACGTGTCTGGGAAATGTCTGTGAATTTGTCTGGGATCAGTGTCTATGAAGTATTGGAAAGTGTCTGAGAAATGTCTATAAAGTGTCTGGGAAGTGTCTGTGTAGTGTCTAGATCCAGTATCCATGAAATTATCGGAAGTGTCTGGGAAATGTCTTTGAAGTGTCTGAGAAATGCATATGAAGTATCTGGGAAGTGATTATGAAGTGTCTTGGATCAGTGTCTATGAAGTAATGGGAAGTGTATGGGAAATGGCAATGAAGTGCCTGGGACCAGCCTCTATGAAGTGAATACGAAGTGTCTAGGACCACTGTCTATAAAGAATGGGAAGTATCCGGCAAACGTCTGCGAAATGTCTATGAAGTGTCTATGAACTGTCTATGAAGTGTCTATGGAGTGTCTATGAAATGTCTATGAAGTGTCTAGGACCAGTGTCTATTAAGTATCTGTGAAGTGTCTGAGAAATGTCTATGAAATGTGTGGAAACAATTGTTTAAAAGTCAAGAGGAAGGACAAAGAATACGCGAACACTCCACTTCTCACCCGCGACATTAACCATACACACCGCTATGTATGTGCTATATGAGTGCCAGTCAGTACACATACAATGTATGTCTCTTTTTATTTATAGGCGCTTGCCTGCCAAAACAGGGATCCGGATTCAAGTCCAAGCAGACGGCTCTGGGATAGACCCAGTATCAGACAATGGGAATGGGATATTTTTCAGAAATGTCTGAGAGTTTTAGTTTTTAGTTTAGTCGACGGATCAACATCAAGGCACACGGGTGTAAACCATAAGTGCTCCGTTCTACTCCTAACTCAATCCTAGGTCCGGAGACTCTCAGCTCAGTGCACAAACTCCGTAGCACCGGCGAGGATCCTGAAATACTTTGGGTAGATTTTTAACTCGAAATTTTGCCCGGGCAGTGACGTTAGGATACTCTTTTTCGATTTCCAAATGCCAAGGGATTTTTTTACGTGCGTAGCAATACATACGGACGTCCGACCTCACTACCCAGAGACCAGGGGAAATTTTGTTACTAGAAGTCCACGTGAAGAAATCCCGGTCCTCACCGGGGCTTGGACCCGGGACCTCCAGCACTCGAGGCGGACACCATACCTCGAGACCACTCAACCCCCATAAATGTCTCAGAATGAAAGGCGACGAGAAAAGGCACTGGTCATCTCACGTCATATCTCGCAGCCATGATTATATCAACAGTCAACACTTCACACCTCAAGCGCAGTGTCTGCAATAGGAAAACTTGGCATCATCAACATGTCCTCTGTCATCAGTCGTGGGCCTTCATGTCTCTCCACAGACCTCGGTCCTTAGTGTTTCTGGGTGAACTCAGCTGATGATCTCCCTCCATTCCACCGTCTCAACCCATCCAGCAGCATTTCTCTCAGTCATGATCTGCATCTTTTCCCAGTTATCTTTTCCAAAGTCTTTCTTCTCATTCCATGACCATGGAATGACGTTTATCTCTTTCTTATAGTTGTATGTAATATTTTACTTTCATAAGCCTCTCCAGACAATCGTTGTTAGTGTTTCCTTTCGGTATTTCGGGTAAAAAGAAAAAATAAAGTGTCGACCTCGATCAACCTGCTTCTACAGCGTTGGTTATAACTCACGTCATTTGTTTTTGTGGTTTCTGATTGTCATTTTTCTTTGCTTTTTTTTCGAGCTAGTCCTTTTTCTTTTAAAAACTAGGTAGGGAAAGACCTATGCCATTATAATTTCCAAAGAATACACTAAGCCACACTGCTATAACACATAGTAGCCGTAGCGTAGTGGTTACACGCTTGCCCGTCTGCAAGGTGCTCACTGGTTCAATTCTCATCGGGACGGATTTGTGTTTCCTCACTCCCAGGTCAACTAATCTTAAAATGGGTTGCAAGAAACTTCTTGGGGTAGTAAAGACGGCTGGCGTGACGCTGACCACAGTACCCACCGAGTGTCCACTGGTCTAGAAGCTAATGAGTCTAGCACCATGTATCCATCGAGCCTTAAGATGTGTACATGGGTCGATTGCCTTTCTGCTGCATTATCAGACGTGTGTGAGGAACATGTCTACAACAGTGAAATATTACAACGACAGTTACAAACAGTAAAGTTATTCAACGACAGCTACAAATAGTAAAGTTATTCAACGACAGCTACAAACAGTAAAATGATACAAAGACAGCTAAAAACAGTAATAATATTCAAAGACAACAAAATAGTAATATTGTACAAAGACCGCTTCACACAGTAAAATTATACAAAGATAGAAAACAATAGTTAACATGTTCACTTTCTAAACAAAGTCTCTTTAATAATTATCATGAAATAAAACAAGCTATTTGCAGTCTGAATCTGTATAGCCCTGCTTTCATACCCTATCGGTTCACCATGTAGCTCCATGATAAATATACATACAACAATATTGTGTGACTTGTTTGTGCAGAGTATTGCATAAATAGAGCAATTATTTGTAGTATTTGCAAATAGGTAACACGCTGAGAGTGTGAGATGTAGGATGCTGCATGATGGTGGAAATGACCATGTGTTCACATGCATCCATTGTGGAAGAACACTTACAGCACGAATTGGTCTGATCAGTCATATATGCTACCGCCATGGGCTGTAGTTTTTTTTTTTTTTTTTTTTTTGAAGCGCAATGTAACAAAATATCGTCTGTCAAAATGGCCAGGTACCAGTGAGAGATTTGTAGTAAATAAAGAAATGGACCCTTTTTGCACGCTTTAAGCGGCATTGGTCACGTGTTGCTATACCCATATTTGTATATCTCAAACGGCGCTGGTTGGGTCATGTGATGAGTATAACGCCATTCACCGTATTTCCAATGACACTTCCCGATACCTATTTCATTTTCATACCGGGGCGACCTGGGAGCCAAGATCAGTTTTAAAGATGCGCATCCGCCCTGACACGGATTGAATCGACGACCATCGAGCCAGGAGACCAGTGTCCAGCCACAGCACTACAGCAGTTTCCGGCAATTATTTGGTACAAACATAATTGCGTGACGTAACTCGTGGGTACATTCATACATAGACGTCTGCGTGGCAGAATGTTGCAATGTTATGGCGCTTAAACTTCCGTTGGGCTGACGGTGGGGTAGCGGGTGTATTCCCTACGCTTGGACTGCAACGTCGACTCCTCGTTTAGAGAGTAGCGTCAAACTGCTGAACTAACTATTGCCTAGTAAATCAACCTGGGTTTAGGTTGATCGCCACGTCCTGCAAAGATGGATTTGTGCAGATGGAACAAAATATTAACTTCTGCTTTTTTTTTTTTTTTTCGCACGCTCGTTTTGAATTCAAGCGTAGTACATACACACTACTTCTAGTAGCACTCGACTGATGTTTTCGTGTGGACTAGTTTTCCATATTACCAGTGTCCTTCACCATCAGGCGAACCCACCCCGACTTCAGAGGTACTTGTAATTTACGTCCCCAGGTCAAGAACGAGAAGTCAACATTTTAGTCCAACTGTCCGGTGTTGGGGTTGAACCCCTTACCCAGCATCAGTACATCGGATGTTTAAGAACACGCGCTCTTATCCATTCGGCCATGCTGACCTCCTCATACTACTATTATCCACATTAATTGTTATAATAACAATTAAACACAATTGCTCCCCCGATGTGTCTCCACCTTGCCGTGGTGGGGGAGCTTGAGTGTCCCGTTGACCCCATGTGCTTGCCGATGGGTGAAAACTACATATCGGACAGCGTATGGGATAGGGACCAGACTAAGAGAGACACAACCTGCTGCTCTGCAGGAGACTGAGGATAGCAGTCAAAAGTTTAAATCAGGCGCATGAAGGCAGTTCTTGTTTCGGACAATACTCTAAGGCTCTCTGTCGAGGGTTTAGGCTGAACGCCTCTAAGCCACAGACCCTCGGATCTGAGAGTCGGGCCGATATCCACCTACCGAAAAATTGGAATCGAGATACTGAGCAAGCTACATGCCCAGTTCTGACACTTGTTTGAAGGCTCTCAGCTGAGGGATATGTTGGATTCCCGGATGAGATGGCCTGGCCGTTTCTCACTGACTGCTGCACGAAGGCAAGGTGCTGAGCCGGCAGCACATGTAGCCTACCTCGTGAGCGAGTACAAAAAGTCAGTAAGATGCCCCAGTCGAAGGAAATGGTTACGAAAACTGTCTGTATCTAACTCATAGAGAGTGTAGATAAAAGTGGAGAAACGTCTCAATAACGCGAAATGGAACGCACGGCGAGCGAACCTATTGCGTGGTCCAAAGTCAAAAGCAAACCGAGTGGATGTCGCCCGCAGTCTGACCGCCCCTGGAGCTCACTTGAGCGACCAGTGGCAAGCGAGATGCCCAATACATGGAAGTGAGGAACTAAAGCAGCCATGAGCAGGACGTGGCAACTCCTCGGGTGAGCCCAGTCTCGGAGCAATATGTGCCGGCTCTGCAATTATGGAAGCCTCCTTGGATAGCGAGGGACTGCCCATTGTCTGCCCCTGCCTTCCCTTGAGGGCCGACCGCGATGTCGTTGGTCGTTCTATCTTGACCAGCTGAGATGTGGGCGACATCACAACAGTCTAACGTGCCTCGAAATCAGAGGAAGGTTAACCTCATTAAAAAATGCCCGCCGGAAGTCGGAAGTGTCGTCCTACGGGTGGCAAACTAAAAATTGACACTACGCAATTACGTCCGAGTGAAATGTCTCGTCCGAATGTCTCTCGTGCTAGGAACAGCTCTGACTACCTAGTTTCCGAATGCCGCTCTTGTTCGGAACAGCTCTGACTAGGTAGTTATCCGAAAGTCCGCCGTGCCTGGAACAGCTCTGATGGGTACAGCGACAAGCACATGTCCGAAAACTCGCTTAGTGGAAACCAACCGCAGAGCTGACTGGTTTGTGCAGGAACGGCCCAGGGCGAGCGAAATGCCCAATATATTGAAGTGAGGAATTAAAACAGCCATGAGCATGACGTGACGATTCCCTCGGTAAACCCAGCACCAGAGCGTTATGTGCCGGCTCTGCAATTATGGAAGCCACCCAGGATGGCGGAAAATGCTATGGACTGTCCCTGCCTTCACTTGAGGGATGACCGTGTAGTCTTCGACTATTCCAACTTGACCAGCTGAGATGTGGACGGTACCACAAAAGTGAGAGTCTCCCAGGATTGCTAACCTGGTCAAAAATGCACGCTAAAAGTCGGATGTGTTGGCCTGAGGGTTTCGACCCGAGGGTGCCTAACCAGACACACCGCAATCACATCTGAAAAAATCACTCCGGATGAATGCAAAGAACACAATTGTTGCTCAAATATCAAGATTCCCATGGACTCTGTTATCCCCCTTCTATTTCAGACATCCATTACTTTAACTCCTTGTATTTCAGGCACAGATTCTTTTAATTCCTTTTATTCAACACTAGTTGGCTGGAACATATATTGTAACACACCCATGCATAAGTGCACGTACATGCCACTACAATCGCATATAACGCATGGTCACTTGAGAGTTTCTTGTCTCGTTCATGTCCTATTTTGTTTCATTGATGATAAGTTTCTTTGGATAGCTCCTGTACCCACTTATCTCACTACCTCCTTCTATGTTTGCACACCTGTCCGTATGTCTGTCCGTCTTCTCGCTCACTCATTCTCTCTCTCTCTCTCTCTCTCTCTCTCTCTCTCTCTCTCTCTCTCTCTCTCTCTCTCTCTCTCTCTCTCATCCCCCCTCCTCTCATTGACTCGTTACTTTTATTTAGCTATATTTTCTCTCTGGGTGTGTGAGTATGAATGTGTTTGTGTGTGTGTCTCATTCATATCCTATTTTGTTTTATTAATTATCAATTTCTTTGTGTATCTCCCCGTATCTCCCTATCTCGCCGCCCCTTGTCTATCTGCATGCCAGACTATATATCTGTCCGCCTTCTCGCTTTCTATCTCTCCGTCTCTCTCTCTCTCTCTCTCTCTCTCTCTCTCTCTCTCTCTCTCTCGTTCTCTCATTGTCTCTTCCTTACCTCTCTCTTTGTCTCTGTCTCTCATCTCCTCTCCTCTCTTTGTCTTGTAATATTCATTTAGCAATATTACAATACCAACGTCATTTAAAGCAAATGTAATGTTCAACCCGTCCCCGATACAAATGAACAATATGAGACCACCATTAGCAACACCCGGATCACACCGACAGTCTGTGTGGCAGCCTAGAGAAAATTAAGGGCTATTCTTTTTTATACCTCTGCTTCTTCTTCTTCTTCTTCTTCTTCTTCTTCTTCTTCTTCTTCTTCTTCTTCTTCTTCTTCTTTTTCTTCTTCTTCTTTTTCTCATCATCATCATTTATCAATTAATATACATGCTCCTTTACAATCAGAGAAGAAATATACAATCTTTATTACAGGGCGTGAGTAAAATACAATTCATAAGTGCAAATCTTTGTTTTACAGACACTCAGAATATTGTGTTTAACTTATTATTATTATTTGTTCTAACTAGAGTTCCCAGTGCAGTTACAATTAATATGTTCTTCATCATAAACAGGCAATCAGAACAATTCAAAATAACACAAAGGCAAAATGACATACCCACATCGAATGCAATTCAAAACAGCTAAAAACATTAAGAGACTGTTCTTGTTATTATACCACACCCCCCTGCACACATTTCGCACCAACAAACTAAAAGCCGTTTAAAATTGTTTTTGACAAGCTAAATTCTTGTTGTATTAAGCTGATTATATGGCTAGTGGATATGGGAAGACTTCATCAACAATCTAGTTATTTTTAGATCGGTAAATGTTGACTGTCATTAACTATAAATACAGGAGTATGTCATCTTTTTCTCGCTCACCATAGAACATAAATGATTGAAATCATCTTCATATTAAGTTGAACAGGATATCAGTATGGTTAAATGGATAAGCGCACACGCTCTTAAACTTCAGGTGTGCTGAAGCCTGGATAGCGGGTTAAACCCCTAGAATGGTCATTTGGACTGAAATGTTTACTTCTTTTTCTTGACTTGGGGACGTAAATTACAAGTATCTCCGAAGTCGGAATGGTTTTCGCCAGATGACGAGGGAGACTGGTAATAGGGAAAGTTAATCCACACGCAAATATCAGTCAAGTGCACTAGAAATAGTACCACGAATATGGGCTTCGCTTGAGTTCAAGGCCAGCGATCTACGTTCATGACTGGTGCGTCAGATTTGTTTGTGCAATAGTGGTCCCATGCCAGTCAGAGACCGATCACAAGGCTGTTCAACTTACATTCATGAACGGCAATAGTGGTCCCATGCCAGTCAGAGACCGATCACAAGGCTGTTCAACTTACATTCATGAACGTAAACCAATAAGTAAAGTAAAAGTCCTAATCACACACCTTCAGGTGTATTCGGCATGTGGACATTCATCCATTCAGTAGCATGTCCCTTGCAGAACTTCGCTCCCATGACAACCTTCCGGAAAACTTAAAACTTATCAGTCATAAGCAATATGTCCCGCGCCCGATACACCCATCTGGAGATCATCTGCCATATTCTGCACCCATCTTCTCTTTGGCCTTCCTCTTCTAGTCTTCCTGAGCATTTACCCCTCCATTATTGTTCTCTCCAACTTTCATGTCTATTGTAGCCAACTTTCTGTAATATTCAGCTCTTGCCTTATGGATGCATTTATTCTTTTCTGAATCAACGATATTCTTAGAACCAGTCTTTAACATGGTTGCTAGATTTCTTGGCACGTTTTGCAGAAGGTAGTTTGCGTTGCTTTCCTTCTGGGCAGTGACTGTACTCGTCTGTGGCCTTAGCCATTGTCTCTACTGATCAAATCTTCTGCCTACGGTACTATGTTCCTGTTGTGTTTGAACTAAATTTGTATAGAAAAATCTGCTCTCCATGTATGATGTGTCCAATATCAAGTGGGCGCCTTAACTTCCCAAGACGTTATCTGGCACCCCTATTAGGCTGGATCAATCTGGGATCCATTTTAAAATCCACAATGATACCATTTCGAACCCATGATCACAAGTACAGCAGGCACTTCCCTGTTACTGCTCTCACTTGAATAAACATGGCGTCCATCAATTTGCGTGCACCTGAAGCTGTAAGGTACATTATCCTGTTCATTATCCTGTGCATTAACCTAAAACCAACTACAGCTACTATTGAAGTTAGTAACAGGGAGCATTGAATGAGAACGAAGAAGCAGCAGAAGACCAGTTTGCCTACATCGTTCCTCACCTTCTTCTTCTTCTTCTTCTTCTTCTTCTTCTTCTTCTTCTTCTTCTTCTTCTCATCCAGTTAAACACAGGCCCTCACCATAGGTCCTCAAACAATGGTGCCAAGACGTCCTAATGTTGTCATCTTTTTCAACTCAGTCAATGTCCTCCCCACATTATTCACTTTTGCCTCTGACTCTCTTACCCCTCTATTTCATCCGGTTTCAAGTATGTATGTATGTAGGTATGTATGTATGTATGTCCTTTATTTGTTCGGGTGATTTCGGAGCTGATAGCTTTTTGTTGATTTTCACAATGACATAAGCGTTGGCCGCTCAGAAAACAGTTACAAATACTGAACGTAAAATTGCGAAAACAGCCAATAAATGATGGGGTTAATTGCGACGTCCTGTAAACAAGGACCTGCAATTAAGTTTAGCTCTATTTCGGTTGGCCTATGGGGTATTTACAAAGAACTTTCTAGTATTTACTACCTAACGTCGGCGTCTTTCCCTCACCTCATTGTTCACTCCTATTTGCTTTCTTCTCCTCGTGAGCTCCTCATTGGTGATTTGTCACGTCATTTTATTCCTTCTTTCCTGCCCAGACACCAGTTCATTAATATTTGTAGTTTATTAATAATAGTTTTAGTTGTTTCCCATGTTTCAGAGTCACACAACAGTAATGAGTTAACGTAAGACTATAAAACTTTAAGTTTGGTGCTAATCTTAATTTCACTTGACTTCAGTAAATTTCCTAGTGCCATAAAGGCTGATCTTGCCTTTTGTATTTTTATTTTAATATCGCTTTCTAATTCCCCATCTTTGGATGCATTGATACTTAGATTGGTGTAAGATTCCACATTTTGAAGTGAGGTTTCACAACGGAAGATCCGCTTATTAGTTCCTTGTGCATTTCTATCCATCCATCATCCAGCATGTGCCATGCCGATAAGCATGTTCGGTCATGTTCTGCCATCTCACTCGATCACCAGAGTCGTGGATCAGCTCCGTGTTCCTGTCTCGACCATGCCACGTGGCCAAGCCATCCAGGTATTTACTTCTCGGTCTTCCCCTTATTCTATTCCCTTCGATCTTGCCAGTCGTCACAAAGTTATCCATGTCATTTCTTCTCATAACATGCCCAACAAATTTTGACTGTCTGCGTCTAATGTCTCTAATCAGTTTACGATCTTCATTTGTTTCTTGAAGGACTTGTTCATTGGTTTTTCTGTCTGTCCATGGTATTCTTTGCATTTTCCCCAGAAACCACATTTCCACAGTCATTGTTGTTTTTCAGCTTAACAACTTATTGTCCACGGTTCACATCCACACAAAGTATAGGTTCTATGTATTTCTTCAACACTCTTTTTCTCGTTTTAATTGATATCTTTTTATTGGTCAGTATGTTTTTCTTCTTGCAAGAGGCTACCTTCGCAATGGCAATTCTTGTTCTAATCTCTTCAAGGCATCTCCCATCAGATGTTATGACTGTGCCGAGATAACTGTATCGATTCACTTGCTTAAGAATATGCCCATTTGCTCGTATATCACATTGTGGTATTTCCTTCTTCCCAGTGACGACCATTATCTGTGTCTTCTTAATGTTCAGTTCTAACCCTAGTTGTTCACTGTGTGCAACAACCGCATCTACTAAATTTTGCAGATCATGTTCATTATCTGCAATCAAGACTATATCATCTGCATATCTAATATTATTGATGTATCGTCCCCCAATATTGATTCCTTCCATATCTTCTATATTTCTGAAAATATTTTCACTGTACAGGGAAAAAAGATCTGGAGACATTACACATCCCTGTCTCACACCTCTTTTAATTGGCTGATATTGACCTACATCGTTATCAATTCTGATGGCAGCTTGTTGTTTCCAATATATATATTATTTTATATTGTAAGCTCTTTTCCATCAATTTGTAGATCTTCAAGCATTCTTATCATGTCGACATGTCTCACTTTATCGAAAGCCTTTGTGTAGTCAATAAAGCAAAGATATAGATCTTTGTTTGCTTCTATGGAACGTTCAATTACTGTTCTCAGTATATACACAGCATCTACTATGCCCTTGCCCTCTACAAACCCACATTGTTCCTCTCCTATTTTGCGTTGTATTTTCTTCCTAACTCTTTGCATGATAATTCTCAGCATAATCTTCGTGATGTGGCTCATTATACTAATTGTTCGATGTTGATCGCATTCCAAAACTCCTGATTTCTTAGGGATTGCAATAAATATAGAATTACATAATTCAGAAGGTATGTCTCCAGTATCGTATATTGCGTTCAGCAGTCTGGTGACTTGGTCTATTCCATATTCTTCTAATGCGTTGATCATTTCTATTGTGATGTTATCTGTACCCGGGGTCTTGCCAGTTTTCATCTTGTGCATTTATTAGCCTGTAAATCTCTTAGGAATGTTAAATTCTGTGAATTCAAACAATAATAACCCCCCCCCCCCCCATAAGTTTCTAGTTTGTCCAGGCAGCAGCACTGCAGAGAAAGATAATATAAGAGTTTGAAATCGGATCTGTTGCAAAGGGGTTATGAACGCAATTCGTAATCCCGCATACCGCGTTCGAAACAGCTGGGGCGATTTGGAAGGAGACCGCCTTGTGTTGGTTTCCATATAACAGGACGAGTGCCGGTCATTCAGAAAGCTATGACAAACTACTGAACGTAAACTTGCCAAGAAATCACAAACAGCCAAAATATGTTGGGGTTGGCTGCGACGTCCTGTAAAGGAAATACAACTAACGAAGAGTTTGAAAGAAGAAAATAAATTATACATGTGCAGCTAAATTACGGTAGATATTTTGTGCAAGAGGCTGGCTGTGTTTGGTCCCATCATGTATGGCGATAGATACCTCCTCTGACATGCAATGGCCTGCTGATGAGTAAAGATGGAAGACCGGGCAAGAAACGCGGAGTGAGCAAAACCGTTCTGTCCAGGAAAAACATGGTTATGACCTGACCTGGAGCTTGGCTGACAGCCTCGTGGAGACGGGGGACTGAGCGGGTCTGAGGGCGAGCTTCCTGAACTGGCCATGTGACTACCATCGTGGAGTTTTCTCATATGTTTCTTTAGATCAAAGTTCCTGCAGAATCCTTTACCGCAAACGTGGCAAGTATATGGTTTTTTATCATTATGTGTGTGCATATGAAAAGTCAGATTGTAGACTTGGTGAAAAGCTTTGGAGCACACGTTACATTTGTACTGCTTCTCCGCGCTGTGGGTTAACTTATGGTTTTTATAGTTGCCTTTCTGGTGGAAGCCCTTTCCACAAAATTCACACACATACGGTTTGTATCCTTGGTGAATACGCATGTGCGTATTTAAAGTGGAACTGCGGTTGAAGGCTTTGCCACAAGTGGCACATTTGTGAGGTTTCTCCGATGTGTGTATGATTTTATGCCGGCAGAGTGTACTGGCTTGTCTGAAGCCTTTCCCACACACCTTACACACAAAAGGACGAGCACCCGTATGAACGGGCATATGGCGGGTCAGATTGTAATGAGCGTTGAAAACTTTCCCACATTCCGGGCACGTAAATGTTTTCTGGGATTTCCCAACGAACTTCTTTGATCTGCACTCTTCTGTGCTGCTGGATGCCCCGGAACTGTTTGGAGAGGATAAGTCTTCGCTCTGATCGTCCTCTACATTACTGTCTTCCGTTTTTACGGAGATTTGATGGCTGGAATCACTACTTTGAGAATCACACAAGTCGATGTTTTTCTCAAGCGGTTTATTTGTAAAACTGTTTGGTGTATTAATAGGTGCTGGGCTCAGCTGCTGGCACGGAGTTTTATCTATTATAGATCCGTGTTTTAACGGCTTCGGGTCATCCAAAGAAGATGCTCCAGGCCCTGTATTATTATTATTATTATTAATGTTTACACAGTTACCGTTGTTACTTATGGGATTTCTCAGTGCGCTATGAAGGAGCTGTGAGTGTTTCATGGCTTCAATCAAGCTTGCAGGGACGTTAGGCACGTGTCCTAAGCTCAGATTTGAACTCATCCACGGGTTGGTTCTTAACAAATGGGCGTGGTAGTCTTCCAAAGAAGTGGTCCTATGGACAGCTCCCAGAAACGCTGGATGAAAGAGGTGGTACATCTGGCTGAGATCTCTAAAATGGCCTGTAATGCCTGGGTCTCTAAAATGGCGTGTAATGCCCGGGTGAAGACCTTGAGCTCCGCTGTGCAGGATTGCTGCTATGTGTTGGCTATGAGTTGGATCGTGAAGCTCTTCGCGGATGTCCCTAGCATACCGGGCATAGCTTTGATTGTGTAACTCTGGAGAAGTGAATGGAGGAGAGACGATCGAAGACTTCTGGTGATATCGTGTATGTCCGTGGCGATGGATAGATACAAGTGGCGGGTCATTTTTGCTCGAATTTTCCGAACTAAAACCTTGACCTTTTCTCTGGTCATTTGGAGATGTCGGTCTGGTCGAAGATGGTTGGGAGTCCGGGAATATGTTGCTTGTATGAAAATGTAATTCTGATTTATGTTCAACATTAACGTCATGACTCTGTGATGTCACCACACACGTGCCAGTCACGTGAGCAGAACTGCCCGAAGTTAGTTCAATCGGAGTGGCAGCTCGTGGCGGAAGAGTTAAATGAGACTGTGACGAGTCATTGGAAGATCTGAGTGAATTTGCTGGCGTTCTGTTCATGATGCTGTCAATTGAGAACGTCAATCCTTTCCTGGCAGACATTTTAGGCGCGATGGCAGGCTGAACTGACACTGTCATGGTGCTGTCAGAGTGAGACGTTTTTTCTGTCATCGCCAAATTACGTCACAGACTGAGCTCTGCAAATAAATAGAAAAGTACAAATGAATGCAAAATACTAATCAATACTTAAATATTGTGAGTACAGAATGAATCCGTGGCGATATGGTCATAGCAGGTTCTTGGCAAATCGTTGTTCTCGTTACTCATCTACCCGGGAAGGCTAACCCGGTCAACAAACGCGAGCAGAAGTCGGATGTGCCGGCCTAAGGGTGTAAATAACATTGGCACAACGCAATTACATCTGAAAAAACACTCCGGATGAACGAGGAAGAAGAAACATAAGCTACTCATCTCATGCCATCATTCATCTTATAACGTCTCATCTCATAAATCATCAAATCTCATCACTAATCTCATCTCATCACTCATCTCATCTCATCCCGACACTCATCTCATATCATAAATGACCGCCTTTACTTTAGAAGACAGTTCATGGTACTAGTTTTAAGCAGCGTTGACCTGGGAGTCAATGCAAATGTTTACAAATCGGGTGTCTACTCACCACACTACCATAATCACTACACTACCATAGTCACTACACTACCATAGTCACTACACTACCATAGTCTCCACACTACCATAGTCACCACACTACCATAGTCACTACACTACCATAGTCACCACACTACCATAGTCTCCACACTACCATAGTCTTCACACTACCAGTCACCACACTACTATAGTCACCACACTGCCATAGTCACCACATTACCATAGTCACCACACTACCATAGTCACTACACTACCATAGTCACAACACTACCATAGTCACCACACTACCATAGTCACTACACCACCATAATCAGAACACTATCATAGTCACCACACTACCATAGTCACCACACTACCATAGTCACCACACTACCATAGACACCACACTACCATAGTCACCACACTACCATAGTCACCACACTACCATAGTCACTACACTACCATAGTCACCACACTACCAGAGTCTCCACACTACCATAGTCTCCACACTACCATAGTCTCCACACTACCATAGTCTCCACACTACCATAGTCACTACACTACCATAGTCACCACACTACGATAGTCTCCACACTACCATAGTCACTACACTACCATAGTCACCACACTACCATAGTCTCCACACTACCATAGTCTTCACACTACCAGTCACCACACTACTATAGTCACCACACTACCATAGTCACCACATTACCATAGTCACCACACTACCATAGTCACTACACTACCATAGTCACAACACTACCATAGTCACCACACTACCATAGTCACTACACCACCATAGTCAGAACACTACCATAGTCACCACACTACCATAGTCACCACACTACCATAGTCACCACACTACCATAGTCACCACACTACCATAGTCACCACACTACCATAGTCACCACACTACCATAGTCACTACACTACCATAGTCACCACACTACCAGAGTCTCCACACTACCATAGTCTCCACACTACCATAGTCTCCACACTACCATAGTCTCCACACTACCATAGTCACTACACTACCATAGTCACCACACTACGATAGTCTCCACACTACCATAGTCTCCACACTACCATAGTCACTACACTAACATAGTCTCCACACTACCATAGTCTCCACACTACCATAGTCACTACACTACCATAGTCACTACACTACCATAGTCACTACACTACCATAGTCTCCACACTACCATAGTCACTACACTACCATAGTCACTACACTACCATAGTCACTACACTACCATAGTCTCCACACTACCATAGTCTCCATACTACCATAGTCACTACACTACCATAGTCACCACACTACCAGAGTCTCCACACTACCATAGTCTCCACACTACCATAGTCTCCACACTACCATAGTCTCCACACTACCGTAGTCTCCACACTATCATAGTCTCCACACTACCATAGTCTCCACACTACCATAGTCTCCACACCACCATAGTCACCACACTACCATAGTCATCACACAACCATAGTCACTACACTATCATAGTCTCCACACTACCATAGTCACTACACTACCATAGTCACCACACTACCATAGTCTCCACACTACCATAGTCACTACACAACCATAGTCACTACACTACCATAGTCTCCGCACTGCCATAGTCCCCACACTACCATAGTCACAACACCACCATAGTCACCAAACTACCATAGTCACCACACTACCATAGTCACTACACTACCATAGTCACAACACTATCATAGTCACCACACTACCATAGTCACCACACAACCATAGTCTCCACACTATCATAGTCACTACACTACCATAGTCACTATACTACCATAGTCACCACACTACCATAGTCACCACACTACCATAGTCACCACACTACCATAGTCACCACACTACCATAGTCATTACACTACCATAGTCACCACACTACCATAGTCAATACACAACCATAGCCACTACACTACCATAGTGATAATCTTACTAGATGGAGCAATGAAAACCGCATGCAAATTAACATCGACAAAACCAAATCCATGCTAATAACGACCAGACAAAAGCTACTCACACTAGCCATAACTGGATCACCGCTCGAACTCCGCATGGGCACGTTACCTATAATTAATGTGACTGAACATAAAACACTAGGGCTTTTAATAGACAGCCATTTGAACTGGAGCTCTCATGTTCACGCTCTTACCAAGAAAATAGCACAAAAAGTTTACCAACTTGCTAAAATTCAGCACTTCCTGGACGAAAGCACACGAAAAATATTCTATACATGCTATATCCAATCACATCTCGATTACTGTTCCACAGTTTGGGATGGTTGCCCTAAATCTAATTTAAAACGACTATGTTCTCTACAAAACCGCGCTATTCGTCTGGTTGAAAGCACGTTGAAAGTAATAATTTGTACAGTCATCTAAGACTTCTACCACTACAAAAGCGCTTCCTTTTCAACAAAGCCAAATTAGTGAATAAAATTATATCTCAAAATACCCCAGAGTATCTTCTGCCGCTGATTCAATCTAATGCAATGAACAGCAAGCGCCTAAATTTGTTACATGTCTCAAAGCCTAGATTGGACCTATACAAAACATGTTTCGCCTATTCTGGTGCTCACTTATGGAATGATCTGCCTCCAGATCTGAAAACTCCAATGAGTCCCTACACATTTAACCGAAACCTCTTTCAATACTTAATCCATACCGACTATATGCCACCATAATTCATTTACTGGTATAATTGTTCAGTATAATTGTTCATCATAATTGTTTAACTATAATTGTTCACTATATATGTGTGTGCGTGTGGGAGCGAGAGAGAGAGAGAGAGAGAGAGAGAGAGAGAGAGAGAGAGAGAGAAAGTGGGTGTCAGTGAGAGGGAGAGAGTGAATGCGTGTGTGCGCGCGTGCATGCGTGTGTGTGGAGAGAGTGATTGAGCGAGAAATGGTGGGGGAATGTGTCAGTGCATGCATTCGTACGTGTATGTGTGAGAGTGAGTGAGGGAGTGTATGCGAGCGTGCATGCATTCATGTGTATGTGTATGTATGAGAGAGTGTGATTGAGAGAGAGTGTGTGTGTGTGTGTGAAGGATTGTGTGTTAGAGAGTGAGACAGTGGGAGAGTTGATGTGTTAGTGTGTGTGTTTGTGAGCGCGCGCATGCGTGTGAGTGTGTGTATATGAAAGAATACAGAGAGAGAGAGAGAGAGAGAGAGAGAGAGAGAGAGAGAGAGAGAGAGAGAGCTGAGCAGATGCATGTCATGTAACACGCATGTTATGTAACACGCGAATCCATATGTTTGTGTATTCTCATCTGTCATATTATCAGTTAAATACCATTTGATTTTATCATGCATAATATAAACTCATGTTCATTACTGTAGTTTGAGTGAGTCAGTCAGTGAGTGTGAATGAGAGACAGAACGAGTGAGCGTGAGAGTGAATGAGTGAGCGGGAGAGTGAATGAGTGAGCGGGAGAGTGAATGAGTGAGCGTGAGAGTGAATGAGCGGGAGAGTGAATGCGTGAGAGTGAATGAATGAGCGGAAGAGTGAATGTGTGAGCGTGAGAGTGAATGTGTGTGTGTGTGTGTGTGTGTGAGAGAGAGAGAGAGAGAGAGAGAGAGAGAGAGAGAGAGAGAGAGAGAGAGAGAGAGAGAGAGAGAGAGAGAGCATCACTATTTTTACGTCACATACATTTTATGTACACATTTTTCTCCATGTTTAACATTTTTATGAGACTGCTCATGACAAGTGTCAGTGTATGTGTGTGAGTAAAGTGTGGGAGTTTGTTCATACTAGTTTCAATACTAACGTGAGACATTTTGTATGTGTCTAGATGTGAGGAAGTGTGAGTGTATGTGGAGGATGTGTGTGTGGGTGGGGGGTGTGTGGGTGGGGGTATGCATTTGGATGGGTTGGGGTGTGTGGGTTTTGGTGGGTAGTGGTATTTGTGGGTGTTGGTGGGATGTGTGGATGGATGTGTGGGGGTGAAAGTACGGGTGTTGGAATGGGTGTGGGGGATGTGTGTATGGGTGGAGGATATGTGTATGGGACGGATGCAGGGGATGTGTGTTTATATGGGTGGAGATGTGTGGATGGTTTGAGGAAGTATGTGTGGGAGGCGGGGTTGTGTGGGTAGGGGATTGTGTTGGGTGGATTTGGGATGGAAGGGCGGGTGGGGAGAAGTGTATGGTGTGTGGGTTTGAGATATGTGTGCGGTGTGTTGGTGGGGGATGTGTGAATGATGTGTGGGTGGAGGGTATGTTTGTGGTGGTATGGGTGGAGGATTGTGTGTGGTGTGGGGGATGTGTGTGATGGGTGTGGGGAATGTGCGTATGGGTGGGGTATATGTGTGGGTGAGCAGGGGATTGTGGTGGTTGGGGGAAGTATGTGGGGGAGTGTGGGTGGGAGATGTGTGTATGTGGATGGGGAATGTGTGGGTGGGGGTGTGTGAGTGGCTTAGGGATGTGTAGGTGGGTGAGGGAGTTGTATGTGTCGGGGTGGGATGTGTGAGTGGGTGGAGGATGTGTGTGGGGGTAGGGGTACTGTGATCGAGAGATGTTTGGTTGGGAGTGGGTTGGTGGGGGTGTGTGGGTGCGTAGTGGAGGATGTGTGAGTGAGTGTGTGTTGGTGGACGGGTAGGGAATGCGTGTGTGGGTGGGGAGAGGTGTGTGGTGTGTTGGTTGGTGATATTGTGTGGGTGAGGTGTGTGTGTGTGGGTGGGGGATTTTTGTGGTGTGTGAGTGGGGGTATGTGGGGTGGATGGGTAAGGGTATCTGTGTGGGTGTGGGTGGGAATATTTTGTGGTATCTGGGTGGGGGATATGTGTGTGGTGTGTAAGTGGGGATGTGTTGGTGAGGGATATGTGTGTGTGTGGTGCGTGGGTTGGGAATAGTGCGTGGTAGGGGGTGTATGTGATGTGCGGGTGGGGGATTGTGTGGTGGGGGATTAGGTTAAGGCATGTGTGGGTGGGTGGAAGTTGTATGTGTGGGTGGTGGTGGTGTGTGTGAGTGGATTGGGGATGTATGGGTGGTTAGGGAGATGTGTGGGGGGGGGGGGGGGGGGGTAGGGACATGTCAGTTGGTGGGGATGTGTGTGTATGGTTTGGGGATGTGTGAGTGGATGTGCGATGTGTGGGTTGGTGGGGGATTGTGTGTGTGGGTGGGGAATATGTTGTCGATGGAGATGTGGCTGGGGGAAGGGTGGTTTGAGGGGTGGGTGGGGAGAGGATGTGTGGGGTAGAATGTGGATGGGCGTGGGATGTGTGGGTTGGTGGGGGAATGTTTGTGGGTGGCGTGTGTGTTTTGGTTGGGGGATCAGGTGAGGGCAATGTGTGTGGGTGGGGGATGTGCGGGAGGGGGATGGGTCGGTTGGTGGGGTATGTATGTGTCCCTTGGTGTGCGTGTGTGTCGGTAGGTGGGGGTGTGTATGTGTCCCTAGGTGCGCATGTGTGTGGGTAGGTGGGGGTGTTGTGTGGGTGGGGTGATGTATGGATAGGTGGGAGATGGGCTTCTTACCATGGTAATTAGCCTTGTTTATGTTTACAACATTCATTTCACAATGTTTATTTTTCTTCCTATGCAAATGTATAATGCTCTTGATGAACGAAAGACGAGTGATTGGAAGGGCCGAATGTAAGACGGGCCTGCGCGCCCAATTTGTGACCCTAATAAGGTTGATTTGATTTGATTTGATTTGATTTAGTCACTAAACTACCATAGTCACCACACTACCATAGTCATTACACTATCATAGTCACCACACTACCATAGTCATTACACTACCATAGTCACTACACTACCATAGTCACCACACTACCATAGTCACCACACTACCATAGTCACTACACTACCATAGTCACCACACTACCATAGTCATTACACTACCATAGTCACTACACTACCATAGTCACCACACTACCATAGTCACCACATTATCATAGTCACTACACTACCATAGTCTCTACACTACCATAGTCACTAGACTATCATAGTCACCACACTCCCATAGTCACTACACTACCATAGTCACCACACTACCATAGTCACTACACTACCATAGTCACCACACTACCATAGTCACCACACTACCATAGTCACTACACTACCATAGTCACTACACTACCATAGTCACTACACTACCATAATCACCACACTACCATTATCATTACACTACCATAGTCATTACACTACCATAGTCACCACAATACCATAGTCATTACACTACCATAGTCACCACACTACCATAGTCATTACACTACCATAGTCACCACATTACCATAGTCACCACACTACCATAGTCACTACACAACCATAGTCACTACACTACCATAGTCACCACACTACCATAGTCACTACACTACCATAGTCACTACACTACCATAGTCACCACACTACCATAGTCACCACACTACCATAGTCACTACACTACCATAGTCACTACACTACCATAGTCACCACACTACCATAGTCACCACACTACCATAGTCTCCACACTACCATAGTCACTACACTACCATAGTCACCACACTACCATAGTCATTACACTACCATAGTCACCACACTACCATAGTCACTACACTACCATAGTCACCGCACTACCATAGTCACTACACTACCACAGTCACTACACTACCATAGTCACTACACTACCATAGTCACCGCACTAGCATAGTCACCACACTACCATAGTCACCACACTAATATAGTCACCACACTACCATAGTCATTACACTACCATAGTCACCACACTACCATAGTCACCACACTACCATAGTCACCACACTACCATAGTCTCCACACTACCATAGTCACTACACTACCATAGTCACTACACTACCATAGTCACCACACTACCATAGTCATTACACTACCATAGTCACCATACTACCATAGTCACTACACTACCATAGTCACTACACAACCATAGTCACTACACTACCATAGTCACTACACTACCACAGTCACTACACTACCATAGTCACCACACTACCATAGTCACTACACTACCATAGTCACTACAATACCATAGTCATAACACTACCATAGTCACCACACTACCATAGTCATTACACTACCATAGTCACCACACTATCATAGTCACTACACTATCATAGTCACTACACTACCATAGTCACTACACTACCATAGTCACCACACTACCATAGTCACCACACTAACATAGTCACTACACAACCATAGTCACCACACTACCATATTCACCACACTACCATAGTCACTACACTACCATAGTCACCACACTACCATAGACATTACACTACCATAGTCACTACACTACCATAGTCACAAAACTACCATAGTCACCACATTATCATAGTCACTACACTACCATAGTCTCTACACTACCATAGTCACTACACTATCATAGTCACCACACTCCCATAGTCACTACACTACCATAGTCACCACACTACCATAGTCACTACACTACCATAGTCACCACACTACCATAGTCACCACACTACCATAGTCACTACACTACCATAGTCACTACACTACCATAGTCACTACACTACCATAATCACCACACTACCATTATCATTACACTACCATAGTCATTACACTACCATAGTCACCACAATACCATAGTCATTACACTACCATAGTCACCACACTACCATAGTCATTACACTACCATAGTCACCACACTACCATAGTCACTACACAACCATAGTCACTACACTACCATAGTCACCACACTACCATAGTCACTACACTACCATAGTCACTACACTACCATAGTCACCACACTACCATAGTCACCACACTACCATAGTCACTACACTACCATAGTCACTACACTACCATAGTCACCACACTAACATAGTCACCACACTACCATAGTCTCCACACTACCATAGTCACTACACTACCATAGTCACCACACTACCATAGTCATTACACTACCATAGTCATTACCTACCATAGTCACCATACTACCATAGTCACTACACTACCATAGTCACTACACAACCATAGTCACTACACTACCATAGTCACTACACTACCACAGTCACTACACTACCATAGTCACCACACTACCATAGTCACTACACTACCATAGTCACTACAATACCATAGTCATAACACTACCATAGTCACCACACTACCATAGTCATTACACTACCATAGTCACCACACTATCATAGTCACTACACTATCATAGTCACTACACTACCATAGTCACTACACTACCATAGTCACCACACTACCATAGTCACCACACTAACATAGTCACTACACAACCATAGTCACCACACTACCATATTCACCACACTACCATAGTCACTACACTACCATAGTCACCACACTACCATAGACATTACACTACCATAGTCACCACACTACCATAGTCACTACACTACCATACTCATTACACTACCATAGACATTACACTACCATAGTCACCACACTACCATAGTCACTACACTACCATAGTCATTATACTACCATAGTCACCACACTACCATAGTCATTACACTACCATAGTCACTACACTACTATAGTCACCACACTACCATAGTCACTACACAACCATAGTCACTACACTATCATAGTCACCACACTACCATAGTTACTACACTACCATAGTCACTACACTACCATAGTCATTACACTACCATAGTCATCACACTACCATAGTCATTACACTACCATAGTCACTACACTACCATAGTCACCACACTACCATAGTCACCACACTACCATAGTCATCACACTACCATAGTCACTACACTACCATAGTCACTACACTACCATAGTCACTAAACAACCATAGTCACCACACTACCATAGTCACCACTCTACCATAGTCATCACACTACCATAGTCACCACACTACCATAGTCACTACACTACCATAGTCACCACACTACCATAGTCACCACACTACCATAGTCATCACACTACCATAGTCATCACACTACCATAGTCACTACACTACCATAGTCACCACACTACCATAGTCACTACACTACCATAGTCACTACACTACCATAGTCATCACACTACCATAGTCATTACACTACCATAGTCACCACACTACCATAGTCAATACACAACCATAGCCACCACACTACCATAGTCATCACACTACCATAGTCACTACACTACCATAGTCACTACACTACCATAGTCACCACACTACCATAGTCACCACACTACCATAGTCACTACCCAACCATAGTCACCACACTACCATAGTCACTACACTGCCATAGTCACTACACTACCATAGTCACCACACTGCCATAGTCACCACACTACCATAGTCACCACACTACCATAGTCACCACACTACCATAGTCACCACACTACCATAGTCACCACACTGCCATTGCCTGAAAGGAGCCCCATTTATTGCCATCGGTGTAGAGTGGTATTGCAGAACTGTATTTATATAGTAAACTGACAGGGCTACTTCTATGTTTCCTTATCACTCAGTCAACTTAACGTGATGATATCCCTTGGGTACAACTCACTCAGCGCAATGATTCCTAAACGGTAAGAGAAATAGGGCATGCAGCAGGAATGACAATATACTTTTATTTTAACTTTCGCTCGCAGTTCATACGCTTGCTATTACTTCTAGTGCACTAGACTGCTTTGTGCGTGTGGATTAGTTTTCACTACTGCCAGTGTCCCTGACCATCTAGCGAACCCACTCAGACTTCAGAGCTACTTGTAATTTAGGTCACCAAGACAAAAACGAGAAGTGAACATTTTAGTTCAACTGACCGGTGTAAGGGTTTAAACTGCTACCTCGGCATCACCGCACCGGATGAGTAAGAACGAGTGCTCTTATTTATTCTGTCACCCTGCCCTCTAAAATATAAAATGAAAACAGTTAAGCGTGTCTTCTTTTTCGCATATCCTATTTACAGAAAGTTTATGTTCTGTAGTTTGTCATTTCTTTCTGAAGGACCGGCTCCCATACCATCACGTTACAACCCAGCACGACATGGTCTGCTGCCAAATCGGTCGCAGCTGTGTTTCGAACGCAAATAAGTAAGCGTGTCTAGCTTCAGATAAATTATTTAAATCTCAACCATGGAGTCCAACCCATGACTACCGGCCGTGCAGAGAAGTGTCAACAGAACGAGTCCCCACAGTAGCTTTTTTTTTTTTTGCGCTCGCTCGCTTTGACCTCAAGCGTGGTCCATACATACAACTTCTAGTAGTGCTGGACTGAATTTTGCGTGTGGATTAGCTTTCCCAATTACCAGTGTCCCTCGCCATCAGGCGACACCGACTCCAATTTCAGAGGTACTTGTAATTTGCAGTCCCAAGTCAAGGACGATTGGTAAACATTTTAGTCCAAATGTCCCGTGTGGTTGAAACCTTCCCCCCATCGGGCACCCCGGGATTTAAGAAGGTTCTTTTTTTGGCAGTCCCAACAAAGTTGGAAACATTTGCCCCTCCCCTTTGGGGGTTTTAACCTTTTTCCTCCCGGGAGGTTTAAAGGCTTTGGCACCACGGTAATGGGCCTAATTTTTGGAGGAACCAGCATTTTTGATTTTTTTATCTTTTTTACGGTGTAGTCCTTAAGTTTAATTGGGCAAATTTTTTGGAATTGGCGCACCCAGCATTTAAAAGATTTTTCGATTTTTCTTTTCTTCTTAAAAGTTTTTTGGATTGTTCGTTTGGGGTTTTTTTACACAGGCGCTTTTCCCTATGGCCGCCCCCGACTTCTCCTTTGTTACCGGGTTTTTTCCCCCCGGGGTTTCTTGGCGTTTACCCAACGGGTTTTGGGTTACCCCCACCCCATTTCCCTTGGGGGGAAAAGTTCCGGGTAACCCCCCCGGGGGCAGGGGGACCCATGGGGGTTTTCCCCCCACCCCAAGGGTTCCATATAGAACAGCCGATCCTGGTCAGCCCTAAGGGGAAGGCAGGGCCAGACATGGGCTTCCGCCATCCAAGGGCCCTTCCTACCATATGACCGATCATGGTCTGGTACTCCACCAGGAAATCGTTCACTTTCCCACATTGCTATCCAAGCAATATTCCATTTCATGCCACTAGGACACTTTTCCACCTTTTATGAAGCCCACACAATGGGCTTTTGATTCGGACTTTCCACGTAATGGATTTGCTATCCAAGCAATATTCCATTTCGTGCCACTAGGACACTTTTCCACCTTTTATGAAGCCCACACAGCGAGCTTTCGATTTGGACTTTCCCACATAATGGATTTGCTATCCAAGCAATATTCCATTTCATGCCTCTGGGTCTTCATGCACCTTTAAATGTCAACCTGTATGTAGTTAAAGTAAGCTGCGGTCAACTTGAGCTTGTTGATATCTCCATAGAGCTTGTCCTCAAATGAAGCAGGTGTGGGCCAAAATATCTTTCTCTGTTCTGCATACGTTGGGCAATCCTGCAGCAAATGTTTTGCTGTCATTTTTCCAGTTCTACAATTACATTCATCAGTATCTCCTATCTTTAGTTTATTGAACAAGTGGTATTTCAGCCTGTTATGTCCTGTGCGGAGTCTGAAGATTGCTACTTGTTCTCTTCGGTCGAGTTTGTAATATGCGTCATCCTTCTGATGGCCTGGATGCTCAGTGTCCCATTTGGTTCTATAAGTGCTTTTTATCAACCTCTTTGCCTCATTATAGGTTATGTCTATGTCAGGCTGTGGTAGTCGTCCGCCCTCTTTTGCCAGTCTGTCAGCCTCTTCGTTTCCAGGTATACTGCAATGTGATGGGATCCACTGTATTACAACTTTTTTGGATTTCTGGCATAGACCATGGAGTGCTGCTCTTAGGTCAGTTAGTTCTGTGCTGTTATTGCTCTTGAGTATTGAGACAGCTGACTTTGCATCTGTGAAGATAGCTATTTGCTTCTCTTTATTTTCCTCCATCAGGAGCATTTCTGCTGCAGTTTTCAAAGCCTCTACCTCCGCTTTGAAGTTACTTGAAAATTTTCCAGTTGCCATTGAATGTGTTTTTTTCACTCCATTTTTTAAATTTAGGAGAATTCCTCCTCCTCCATTCTCTATTGAATTTTTGGCTGATCCATCTGTATATGCATGGGTCCAATTCCTGCTTGGGTAATGTTCTTTATGTAGTTTAGGGTTATTTCTCTTCTTTCGGTTTCATGCTGAGTGTTCTTTTTCTCAATACCAGGAATGTTTTCTATCATCTCAGGCAGTTGCTGCTGTCTCCAAGCTGGGAACTTGTGTGCATTGTGTATGGGCTTGACTGTTGATATGTTAAGTATAGGATCTGCCCTAATCCTTCGTTTTGCAGTTTCTACAAAGTTGCTACGCTTCAGTCTTCCCTTTCCAAAACCATTAAATCTGTTGTACATAGGGTGGTCTGTCAATCTTCTAAATTGTTCTGCTTGTTGCTGGGCTCTGCTATCTCTTCTATCCTGCATTGGTTGTAAACAAGTGATCTTTTCTAGTTCATTAATAGGCGTTGTCTTCAGGCTTCCAGTTATGATTCGCATTCCTTGGTTTTGGACTCTACTTATTTTGTTAAAGTTTGACTTAGCTGCTGTTGCCCAAGCTGCAATGCCATATTCCAGTACTGGCCTCACCCGTCCAGTATATAACTTCTTGAGAACTTTCTCATCTGCTCCCCACGTTGTACCAGCAAGCTTTTTCATGATTGCCATTCTCTGCCTTGCTCTTGTTCGATTTTTCTCAACCTGTGTCTTCCATGTCAGGCGACGATCAAAGGTGACTCCTAGATAGTTTGGATTTTCTTCATGGCGCAATATTTTTCCATTCAATACCAGCTTAGGTTGCTGAGTTTTATTTGAGAGGGAGAACACTGTGCATGTTGTTTTCTCCTCACTTATCTTCACTAGCCATGATTTTGACCAGTCCTCTAGCGCTAATAAGGCTTGCTGTATTCTGCTGTTTGCTGTACTAATATATTCTTCAGATGTCCATATGGCTAGGTCATCTGCAAAGGGGGATGTGTGTACTCTGGCTGGAAAATTTTCTGTGATGTCATTTATATATGCTAGGAATAATGTTGGTGAAAGAACTCCTCCTTGGGGGACACCTTGCTCCAGCAGCATCATTTTGCTTGTTTGTCCTTGTACTTTTGTCCTGGCAGTTCTGTTCTCAAGGTAGTGGCTGATCCATTTATACATTTTTCCACAAACATGCATGTTTTGCAGTTTTACTTTCAGTCCTTCCTTCCATACTTTATCAAATGCTTTTTCTAAATCTATCCAGACTGCTAGTGTGTGCTTTTTCTCTTGGAAGGCATCCTCTATTTCCTGAGCTATATAGGTTATTTGATCTTCAGTGGATCTGTATTTTCTGAATCCTGCTTGTTTTCTTCCAGATGCCATGTTAACCTGCCATTGATAATGCGTTCCATTAATTTTCCTACACAGCTAAGTAGACTGATAGGTCGATAGCCATTTGGTTCTTCCAGGTCTTTTCCCTTCTTTGGGACTGGTATTAGTATAGCTTCCTTCCATGCCTGTGGGACTATTCCTCTCTTCCAGCTGTTATTTAGGACTGCTAGTAGTTTCTTTTTTGCCTTGGTGCCTAGTCCTATTAGCATTTCATTTGTGATTCCATCCTTTCCTGGTGATTTCTTCTTTTTTAGGGTATTCATTGCCTGTTCCATTTCTTCCATTGTTAGGTTTGCCATCATATATTCTGCTGCTGTCTCTGTAGTTCTATGATGTATCTGTTTGTCTTTGATTGCTTTCTTCTGTTCGGTTGTAATATCAATGTGGTTTGCATTTGCATAGTGTTCCATTAGTGCATTTGCAGCCTTTTTGCCTGTAAGCAAGGCATTTCCTTGTTTAATTGTTATTTGTTTGTTTCTAGGTCCTTCATTGTTCATGGCTTTCACTAGTTTCCATAGTTTGTTTCCATCCCTGTCAAAATTCAGGTTTTCTGTTTTTTCCCTCCAACAATCTCTTGTTGTTTGATTTACTGTTCTTTTATATTTTGCTGAGATGGCTTTGAGAGAGATGTTTGCTTCAATTGTTTGTTCTCTCTCTGCTGTCTTCCTGGCATCTTCAACTTTGTCCTCCAAACTTTGTAGTTCTTCAGTCCAGTATGGTTTGTAATTTTTCCTCGCTCCTCTTGGAATGGACTCAGTGGCTGCCTGTATTATCGCTCTGTTTAGACTTTCCACCATTTGCTTTATGTTGCCATATCGTGTATTTATGTTTTCACAATATTTGTCTGTTAGTATGGCAAATCTGTCCCAATCTGCTCGTTTGTAATTCCAGCGGGGCAAGGGCTTTTGCTCCTGTGGAACATACTCCATATTCATTTCAAGCTTGATTGGTCTGTGGTCACTACCTGCTAATTGGTCCAGCACATGGCGATCGATTTTGTGGAGGATGTCTCCTGTGCAGACAGCTAAGTCTGGAGTAGAAGTGGTAAGCCATCTTCTGGAGTAGAAGCTCGGTGTGTCATCCGCTTTGTTGAGTAGATGGAGATTTGAGTCTATTTCCCAGTCCTCCACTTCATCTCCTCTTTTGTCAGTATCTGAGTATCCCCATCTTTCTGAACGGCTATTAAAGTCTCCGACAATAATGCAGTTTGTGTCAGTTATTTTCATGTTTGAGAGTGTAAGGTCCTTATCTGCTGGGCTATACAGATTGTAGATTCTTATTTTCACGTCCTTTATCATTATATCAACACCTATAATTTCCGTTTGGTTGTCAGAGATCACAGATACTTCGCTGCAAGGTATTGTATTTCGTGTAAGTATTAGAACTCCTCCTTTGTGTCCTTCGCGGTCGAAACGTGTGGCCTGATATCCTCTGACTGAGAATTTGTGATTGGCGTTGAGGTGTGTCTCTTGAATGCATGCCACATCTATTCTATCTTTATGAAGACGCTGTGTTATGGAGTCTTTCTTCTTGTAAACTCCTTCGGCATTCCACTGTAGTATGTTGAGTGTCCGGGGTATTTGGTCAATAGCTCTTAACCTACTCCTCTGTGCCTTGACTCCACAGCACAGGGGAAGGTGACCACCAGTAGTCATGGGTGGACCCCCTCGAGGCAGGGGGCCCGGCACTATCACCGCCTGATGGGACTTCACGGGATTAGCACCATATCGATTAATTTTGATTTGTGACATCATGGCTGTCGATTTATTTACAAGCTGTAGCTTCTGTCACAAACCCATTTTGAATTTACTACATGAGACTGCCGGTGCGCTATGATAAGGAACTGCACTGATAATGTTATGAGCACGGTTTGGTACGAGTTCGACACTAGGCTCGTCAACTGCTAAAATGAGGAAAAGAATTGTCACCTATTCCTCCGTACTTCCAGGCCTACAAAATGTGATGGCCTTTTTCACATTTTTTTTCTCGCATATCCTTTACAGGACATTGCAGTCAACACTAGTATTTTTCAGCTGCTCTTGATATCTTGGCAAGTTTTACGTTCAGTAGTTTGCCATTGCTTTCTGAACGACCGGCTCACTTACCCCCGTAAGTAACCAGCGCGATCCGATCCGCTGCAGAATCTCGCGCAGCTGTTTTCGTATGAGAGTATACGGGATTACGAACAACGTCCTTAATCCCTACGAAAGGGAAACCTGCCATGTTCACATTACAGACAGGAAACTACCAAGGGACACAGATAAAAACTGAACAAACACATTAGACTGGCAGCTGCGGTAGCGGCTAGACGCAGGTTTGCCTGTTGATGGTCATGGTTTGAATCCGCATCGAGGCAGGTTTGTAACACTTACGCAGGCTTGTGGGTAGACTCAACGTAAAAGGGGTGCCGGAGAAGGCTGTGGGAAGTAAATGCGGCTGATGTGATATTCACCTAACACCATTGGGGGACGTAACATCAATAACATTAGATATGCGGATGATACATTATTGATTGCGGACAATGAACAGGATCTGCAACATTTTGTGGGTGCGGTTGTTGCATACAGTGAACAACTAGGGTTAGAATCAAATTGTAAGAAGACACAGATTATGGTAGTCACTAGGAAGAAGGAAATACCACAATGTAATATACTAGTAAATGTGAATATTCGTAAACAAGTGAGTTGGTACGGTTATCTCGGAACAGTCATAACATCTGATGGGAGATGCCTTGAAGAGATTAGACGAAGAATCGCCATTGCGAAGGTAGCCTTCTGCTTAAAAAGTCGCTTAAAAGTCGACAGAATCGACTTCATTGCCCCGGGATTTTATCCCATATAGCTCGGTCTCTTTCGGCAGCGCGGAAAGCGTCGCATAAAGCACGAACTCCGTAGCTCTAGCGACGATCCACAGGAGTCTCCGAAAAATTTCACTCGTGAACCGAAGGACGCGGCCCGGAATCGAACCCACAACCTTCGAAGCCCGAGTCAAACGGCTTGACCACTTCGCCACGAAGCCTCCCAAGCCTTCTGCAAGATGGAAAACATACTGACCAATAAAATGATCTCATTTGGAATGAGAAAGCTTTGAAGTGTTACATTGAACATGAACTTTTTTATGGATGTAAAGCTTGGACAATGAGAAGACAAGCTGGAAAACGTCTCATGGCTGTGGAAATTTGGTTTCTGAGGAAAATGCAATGAATACCATGGGCATACAGAAAAACCAATGATTAAGTCTTACAAGAAACAAATGAAAACCGTACACTCATTAGAGAAATTATACGTAGACAGTCAAACATTTTTGGGCAAGAAATAAATTGGAGAACTTGGTGACAGCTGGCAAGATTGAGAAGAAAAGAACAAGGGGAAGGCAGAACAATAAATACCTGGATGATTTGGCGACGTGGAATGGTCGAGACAAGAATACACAACTGATCCGCGACTCTGGTGATCTTGTGACATCGTGAAACAAGACCGCTCACGCCTATCGACATGGCACATGATCATGATGAACGTAAAAGGAATGGTTTGATATTGATAAAAATCAGTATAATAGAAAGAGTAGCGCCGCGTGTAAATATGTGTTATGATTTACAATTTTGCTAAACTGATTCATCAGTTTTAACGTGTCGTTATAAAATGCCTTTAAACCAATATGCTCATCTTCACTTGAATGTAAAGATCGATGCGGACAAAAGCGAGAAAAATGATCGTTTACACAACTCGGATATTTGTATTACGTTTGCAGTGTTAGTGGCCTGCCTGATTCTTGTCTAATTGATTTATATTGCAGACGGCGGTGTTGGGAATGATTAATTAAACGATCTTCGCTTTTTGTTGTCATTGTTGGCTTACTCTGTCCTCTACAATATACAACTAAAAGACGTTAATTTCTCCAACATTTTGGTATTGGTTATAATACCTTTTATAACACAACACAATCATTAATGACTCACTAATAACATTTATTAGTGAACATTATAACAAGGTAATAGCAGGAAATAAAATACAATAACCGTATAAGAAACATAAAAGAATTATATGAATTACATTTAATTTTTACAAGTTTAATAGAACGGTACCAATAACAAAGGCAGGGGTATTGTTTTTAAGTTTTAACTTAACAATCCCTTTAAAACAACATGCTCTTTTTCTCTAGAATGTAAAGATAGAAATAGGCAAAATCAATAACAAAAGTGATCGTTTACACAACTCGGATATTTGTGTTTTGTTTGATTTGTTAGTGGCCTGCCTGATTCTTGTCTAATTGATTTATCTTGCAGACGGCGGAGTTGGGAATGATTAATTAAACGATCTGTGCTGTTTGTTGCCGTTGTTTGCTTACTGCGTTCCCCGACAATATACAGCTAACTATAGCCTGCCTGTGTTTGTGTTGTGTTGCTAGTGAGTGAGGGAGAGAGAGAGAAGCGGCGATTAGCGTGAAAATAGATAGATAAACATACAGGGAGAGACACAGATAAAGGGGAAGAGAGACAACGAACGTACGAACAAACTCACTTTATTTTCAAAGGGTCACAACTATATATATATATATATATATATATATATATATATATATATATATATATATATATATATATGTGAGAGAGAGAGAGAGAGAGAGAGAGAGAGAGAGAGAGAGAGAGAGAGAGAGAGAGAGAGAGAGAGAGAGAGAGAGAGAGAGAGAGAGAGAAAAGAATAGTTGGATCAAGATAAGAGAAGAAACTTTAGGCTCAAGAAAACTAAAACATTAAATCAAAAAAGAAAATTGTGTTGTGCTCTATATAGATCGTGCTACGTTAAGGAAGTTGCGCTGACAATCTTACGTGCGCGGTGGAAAGATGGCTCGGTGCCAGCTCTCGGCGTTCGCTACGGGAGGAAATTACTGGCCACCTATTCCTCTATGTTCTCATGTCTACATACATGTAATTGTCCTCACATTTCTTATACTCACTACAGGTTCATGTAACGGAAACATTGATTCTGTAAATTGCGTTTACACCTTTGCTACATTCTATACTGTATACCTTTCTCTTTGCCGTTGACTAAACACTATCTTTACCATGCATTGTTTAGGAACTCACATAGTGCAGTGGCTAGCACTCTTACCTGCCAGTCCGGCGTCCCAGGGTTTCAATCTGCATTGAAGCGGACTTTTAAAATTGACTTGATCTACTATATCGACCCAGCCTAGAATATTTACCTGGTAATGGTCTTGAAGATGTACAACAGAGATTAGGTGCAGAATAGGGCAAGCAAAAACTGCATTTCATAAAATGAAGAGTATCTTAAGCAATAAGTCATTATCACTGAATGTAAGAAAGAGAGTGCTGGAATGCTATGTAGAAATTGTCTTGTTGTATGGCAGTTAATCTTGGAATGTACATGAACAAATTAAGAAGAAATTAGAAGCAACAGAGTTGTAGTTCCTGAGACGAATGTAGCGAATTCCTTGGACTGCCAGGGTAATTAACCACGATTGCCTGAAACAGGTTAATGAAACTAGAACATTATATACAACATTAAGAAAGAGACAAACAGATTTCTTGGGTTATGTGGTGAGAAGAGAAGCATTGGAGGACATCGAGACAACTGGAAAGATCGAGGGGAAGAGAGGCAGAAGCAGACCAAGAGAAATGATGCTGGATGGATTGAGACGGTGGCACGGAGGAATATCAGCAGCAGAGTTTATCCAGAAAACCAAAGACCGAGATCTATGGAGAGCCATGAACGCCTACGCCAGCTATCAGGGCACCTGATGATGATGATGATGATGATGATGATGATGATGATGATGATGATGATGATGATGATGATGATGATGATGATGAATGGTCTGGTAAGCAATGGCTGTCGGTCGGACATTACCACATCAGCCACCGAGTGGCGGTCGGTCTCTAAAAGTGTGGGACTAGCACGATAAACCTTGAACGCAATACGGTGTGTAGAAGGGTCCTATCCTTTATTTGGGAGGTTTATAATTTCCATTCAGTGCGATCTTGACATTTTCTCTAATCTTGTCTGGAGATTTCAGAGTTCTCATTATGTTCTAGCCATAAGGTCAATGTCATCATCAAGGTCGTCCACCGGTCGATATTGATGTTTTATAATTGCTAAAAGTCACCAGTATAGTGCTGAGAAGAGATGATGAGAAGAGAAGCATTGAAGGACATCGTGACAACAGGAAAGATCGAGGGGAAGAGAGGCAGAGGACGCCTACTAGACAGCTTATATGCTCAAAAGTAGTAGGTACACGGTACATCCTTGCCGAACTCGTACTGTCTTTTTTGTTTTTGTTCTTGTAACCTGTCTCATATCAGTACATGTGTATCGTGTCTCTGAGCTTGGAGAAGGAAAGAAGAATTCTGCAACACAATCAACGCGGAGATGAAACTTAGTTTCCTGATCAAGAGAAAAGTTTCTTCGTGAACCTCAACGTGAACGAACGAATGAACCTTATTTTGTGACCCTTTGAAAATAATGTTCGCCCATCCACTCTTATAGATATAAGTCCGTTTCAGTGCTGAAACTATCTGAATAGCTCATGTGTTACTTGGACCCACAATGGAAGCAAAGACAGGTTAAATTATAAACTGTATTGCATGTCGTAAAGTGCAATTTAGCAGGTTTGACGCCAGACTGACTACCTCAATCCTTAGGACTTTTCGCATATCCTATTGCAGGACATCGTTGTCAACACCAGCATTATACCGATGTTGTTGATTTATTGGCAAGATTACGCTCAGTAGTTTGCCAGTGCTTACTTTAGGAAATAATAACAGCTAAAATTCAGCCGATCATGAGCAAGTCTAGAAAGGGCTTGGCGTGAGTGAGTTAATTCATGTTGTGTGATTTCTGCTGTATGTACCTCGCCAAATGCAGTGAAATGTGCAAGGCAATAAATTGTACAATCTATTCTTTGTGTCTTTGTTATTTAAATTTACTACGTGAAAACATTGTTTTGAATTTTTATAATTGTTCTGTAACATTTAAGATAAAAAGCTCTAATTTGTTCTGTACTAGTTTGCTAAAAGGTCCAGGGCGCACATTCGTATGTTACCACGGGAAAGAAGCAGGTTTTCAAAAATGTAACTTTAGTTATAAAAATGTTTCACAATTTTTCTCTTCATCTTCTTGAATGCTGCTTTGGCGTGAGTGATTTTACACTTCGTCTTTTTCATACATCTTCCATCGGTTGTTATCAAGCTATCCAGATATGTAACTTCATTAACTTGCTTCAGATAATTTTTTTTTTTTTTTTCAATCTACTGTATTTTTGCTTTCATTATGATTTTTCATGTGATTACCATTACTTCTGTCATTCTGCTATTTAATAAATCCTAAAAGGCATAAACTAATAAACAACGTTAAAATTTATCAAATCAATCAGAACACCATCTTTTCATTAATAAATATGATGGCACGTTAACAAATATGATAAACAGTACAAGTGACAAGGGCGATAAACAGATGTCTGACAACGAAGCTCGCAAACAAAGATATGTGTTTATTTCCCTGGAACAATATTTACATTTACGGTACATCTGCGAAATTCTCGGGCAATGACTTGTAATAATGTTTATTTAATGTACCTTTATTCGTGCGTGTAAGCTTTCTTTGTTTTTGTGTTTTGAAATTGTGGATTGAAATAGCGACCAAGAATATCAGTTAATATCAGTTAACTCGGCTGGGAAAATGTTATCGATGTGTACTAGAAATTCCCGATAAAAGGGATCGACATGAACTCATGTTTTTGTTTGAGACAATGTATGACAAAGGTAATGTTGTATTATATAATCATACATTCAAAGTCGCATGCTGTGACAGTTAGCTAGTTGCATATCCTTTACAGGACGTTGCAGTCAACACCAGCATTTCTTTGCTGTTGTGATCTCTTGGCAAGTTTATCTTCAGTAGTTTGCCATTGCTTTCTGAACGACGGCACCCTTACCATTACGTAAAAAACCAACGCAACGTGGTCTGCTGCCAAATCGCGCGCAGCTGAATTTCTAACGCGGTATGCGGGATCACGAACCGCGTCCGTAACTCCTTCGCCACGGAGCAGACATGCTGTGACAAGGAACAACATTAAAATTGTCTTATCATTAAAAGCCGGCTCCGTGGCGAAGAAATTATAGATGCCCTTTTGGGGACCCAAGTCCAGCGGTAAGGCAGGCTGGCGTCTAACCGATACACCCCCGGGGGTCATATATAATCAATTTCAGTACAGATATTTCTTCATACAACAATATCAGGCAGCCCAACATTTCTTCTTTAAACATGATCCTTTAACACACCTTGAGGAGTCATGGGTTTTAGTGCGAAACCCATGATTTGTACTGACTAATGGACGCTCAATGTTAATTTGGTCACAATTACACCAGCTATCAGTTCTCTCCTTGGGTGACACACACAAAACAGAACCCATAAAAAGTTTATGAAATCCTACAAAGGTCAAGCAAATTTCTTGAAATTTGATGAACGTAAACTTGAGTCTGTGTACAATCATTTCCAAAAGTTTCAGTTACCTCGGTCGCTTTGCATAAAAGTTATGCTCCAAATGACCTCCACGGCGCTGGATGCACACTTGTATATGTTGTGCTAAATCGTCAATTACTCGACCGCATTCCTCCGTGGGGATTTCTCGTATCTTTGCTGTGATTACTGTCTTTAGTTCACCAATCGTTTCTATATATATATATATATAATGAGCTACATATCCTTAGAATGACACTTTTTTCGCATATCCTTTACAGGACTTCGCTGTCAACACCAGCATTTTACCGCTGTCGTTGATTTCTTGGCAAGATTACGCTTAGTAGTTTGCCATTGCTTTCTGAGCAGCCGGCTCACTTATCCCGTAAGTTACCAACACGGCGAGAACCGCTTCCAATTCTCGCGCGCTGCGTTACCCTATGTGGATAAACAGGATTACGGAGAAAGTTGTTTATCGCCTAGACCAGGGAGAACCGCAGAATGGCACTTACTCATTACCAAATTAGAATTTATCGTGGCGAAAAGGTTAAAAGGGCACACTCATGAACTTCCTGTGGGCTCATGGCGGGGTAGTGAGTTCACCCCTCACAGCAGTCAGTTGGACATACATATTGCTTTCTCCCTTAGAAAGCAATTGCAAACTACAACTGGACGTAGAATTGCCTAGAATCTGGGGTTGATCGCAACGTTCTGCAAAAGACACGTGACATTTGTGATTATCAAATTATATATGTAGGAAGAGCAGGTGTTGTGGAATCAACCGCCTGCATTTATTTTGGCTGTTTGAAATTTACCAGGTAATTTTTAAATTCAGTAGCGTTCTATAGTTTCTAAACTATCGACGCATAAACTATGACAATCAACACAAGGCGGTACCTCTGAAGTCGGAGTGGGTTTACCTGATGGCGAGGAACACTGGTAACAGGCAACGAACAGGCGAAGGAAAGAGGGAACGAACGGACGAACGAACGAGCGAACGAACTTTATTTTCAAAGTGTCACAAAGAAAGCTAATGCACACGCAAACATCAGTCCAAGCGCTAAAAGTTGTAGGGCGTATATAGATTACGCCTGAGTTCAAAGCAAGTGAACGAAGAACACGCAAGGCGGTCTGCTTCCAAATCGTCCTGATTCCGAACTCTCAACCTCGGTATGTCGGTGAATTGTTAACGGGTTTCACTGCCTCTAAGCCACAGTATACACATGTTAAAATTAATATGTATTGCTAATAAAAATCAATAGTAGAACACCTTCGCGGTTCACAGAGTTCATCGGGTTTATTAATCTGAGAAAACATTCATTAGCAGATGACGTAATTGGACATCGTGTCAAAATATCATTCACTTTTACAATTAACATATTACTTAAATTTAAACGCATGCATAGAAATCACTTTGAAATAGAAACATTACTGTGATATTTTGTCTTACGGCGGGAACAGTTGTATTTTGTCTGTTACGTTTAATATAAACAAATCAGATTGCGTTATTTTGACAGTTCTGCACTACCGGGTTTTTCCAGCTTTCCAAACTCCAAAATGGGTCATTTTGTTTGTTTGTCTTTTATTTTCTCATAGTTGAAAGCATTGGTATTATTGTTTCTTAATGAAGTTGTAACTGCGATGATGATTGTTATATTGACTTCCTCGTTCCATTTTTTTTCTTACCTCTTCTTCGTCTTCGTCTTCTTCTTCTTCTTCTTCTTCTTCTTCTTCTTCTTCTTCTTCTTCTTCTTCTTCTTCTTCTTCTTCTTCTTCTTCTTCTTCTCCACCTGTTCCTCCAAGACCTTCCTATTCTTTGTTTTTACCAACGCTTCGCATTTTTGCCATTTTCTTTATTCTTTCGAAGCTATGATGGTCTTAGCTTCTTTTTTTTCTTTCTTTTTTATTTCCTCCGTCCCTCCTTTCTTCCTTCCTTCTATCTTTCCTTTCTTCCTGCCTTCCTTAATTACTTTCTTTCTTTCTTTCCTCCCTCCTTCCTTCCTTTCTCTCTCTCTCTCTTTCCTCCTTCCTTCCTTCCTTTCTCCTTGCCTTCCTTAATTACTTTCTTTCTTTCTTTCAGTGGTTTCATCTTCCGTCCTTCATGTCTTTCTTTCTCTTACGTCTTCGCCGTGTTCTTCTTTTCCTTAACCATCCTTCTCTTATTCACTTCCCCATCAACTCTCTTTCTCTCAGAAGCCTAGCCTTTGACGCCCTCCAGCCTACCTCCTATACCGTGTCACACGGCATTGGTATCTAACTGCCCCTGGTCCCTATCCCTTGATATGTCCGAAATGAGAGAACCTACCAGTAACTGCGTTGCCGTCATAGCTCTTTGTGTCATTGGAGCGGGCAAGTTTCTCTACCACTTCCAGATGGAAACACAACAGACGGGAACTGTTTGTTAAAATTGAAATTAGAACTATTGTACTACTAGTGTTGATGTTGTATTGAGAGTAGAACTATTGTACTACTAGTGTTGATGTTCTGTTGAGAGTAGAACTATTGTACCACTAGTGTTGGTGTTGTATTGAGAGTAGAACTATTGTACTACTAGTGTTGATGTTCTGTTGAGAGTAGAACAATTGTACTACGAGTGTTGATGCTGTATTGAGAGTAGAACAATTGTACTACAAGTGTTGATGCTGTATTGAGAGTAGAACAATTGTACTACAAGTGGTGATGCTGTATTGAGAGTACAACAATTGTACTACAAGTGGTGATGCAGTATTGAGAGTAGAACAATTGTACTACAAGTGTTGATACTGTATTGAGAGTAGAACAATTGTACTACAAGCGTTGATGCTGTATTGAGAGTAGAACAATTGTACTACAAGTGTTGATGCTGTATTGAGAGTAGAACAATTGTACTACTAGTGTTGATGTTGTATTGAGAGTAGAACTATTGTACTACTAGTGTTGATGTTGTATTGAGAGTAGAACTATTGTACCACTAGTATTGATGCTGTATTGAGAGTAGAACTATTGTACTACTAGCTTTGGTGTTGTATTGAGAGTAGAAATATAGTACTACTAGTGTTGGAGTTGCATCGAGAAAAGTACTATTGTGCTATTAGTATTGATGGATTATCAAGAGGAGAACTATTTGACTGTTAGTGATGATGATTCAAAGGAGAATCAGTGTACTATTATCGTTCATCCGGTATTGTTATGGAAACTGTCGTACTACGCTGATCTTTCGGGTAGTGAAATGGAACACCTAGCCATATTCGATAAAGGCGAAAAACAAGAACTCCCGTGTGCAAGCTGTGTTGGTTAAAAATCTCAAGCAGATGGAAATCGCAAAGCTTAGACCAAAGCTTAACATTGTTAGGAAATAAAACCTACCCACGGGTAGAGAGAGTCGGTTACCTTGGATAGAGTATGTTGACTTAGATAGAGTCTGTTACCTTGGATAGAGTATGTTACCTTAGATAGAGTATTTTACCTTAGATAGAGTATGTTACCTTAGATAGAGTATGTTACCTTAGAGTCGAGTATGTTACCTTAGATAGAGTATGTTACCTTAGACAGAGTGTGTTATCTTAGATATAGTCCGTTGCCTTAGTTAGAGCTTGTTACCTTAGATAGATAATGTTACCTTAGATAGAGTATATTGCCTTAGTTAGTGTCTCTTATCTTAGATATAGTCTGTTACCTTAGAGTCTGTTACCTTAGACAGATTAGGTTACCTTAAATAGAGTATATTACCTTAGTTAGAGTCTGTTACCTTAGATAGAATCTGTTACCTTAGTTAGAGTATGTTACCTTAGATGGAGTATGTTATCTTAGTTAGAGTCTGTTACCTTAGATAGAATATTTTACCTTAGATAGAATTTGTTACCTTAGTTAGAGTCTTTACCTAAGTTAGAGTCTGTTACCTTGGATGGAGTCTGTTAGTTTTGCATAGTCTGTTATCTTAGACATAGTATGTTACCTTTGATAGAGTCTGTTATCTTTGATGGAGTTACTGCCGTCATATTCTGGCTTTCTAATATCTAGTTTCGACTTTATGGACATACCGGAAGAAATAATTATTCAGCGCCTCACAGCGGGGACAGTCGACTCAGCGACCACGTGAATACACAATTAACTATTGGTAAATCAGCCGTGTGTACATATGGATTGTCGCCTTAGATAGCAGATCGTATACTTCAAGACTGTCCCTAATGTGACTTTTTTCGCACTCGCTCGCTTTTAACTCAATAGTAATCCATGTATGCTTTCCCAATTAAATCAACATTTTAGTCCAACTTTCCGGTCTAGGGACCTTATTTCAGCATCAAGGTAAACCTATTGGCCTAGAGAAATAACAGTGGAAGCAAAACGCTACGGACAGCTGAATGAACTAAATTATATAGTAACGTAAAGTGTATTCAAGGCGCAACATTGCAGGCGTCGACAATTTGTTTCAAGCAAACGAAAAGATAAGAATGTGACTTTATTTCGTATGCTATTTCTGCAGGAGTTGATGCTGTTATCTTATTATTATATGTAAGCTTGTCCTCTTGCGGCTCTGTAACTTAGGGTTTACGAATGTAATTAATAATTCCGCATATAGCGTTCGAAATACATCTGCGAGAGATTTGGAATCAGACTGCCTTGCGTTGGTTTCCATACGAAGATATACTTTCCGGTGGTTCAGAAAGCAAATGGTAAACTACTGAACGTAAACTTGCCAAGAAATCACAAACAGCCACACACAAAAACACTGGGGTTGACGGTCACGTCCTGTAAAGGATATGCTACTAACTTTTTGTTTTGTCTGCTTGTGTAAAACATGTGCATTATTTTGACAACCAGAGAAAGCCACCTGGGTTTCATTACTTCTTCTTCGTACACATTCGAAGAGTCTAAGTGGCGAAGTTATCACACCGCCTGACTCATTCTTCGAAGGGTACGTGTTCGACATTGAGCCACGTCGTTCGGGAGACGGATGCAATTTTTTGGAGACTCCTGGTGGTCGTCTCTGAAGTTGTGGAGTTCGTGCTTTGCACGACATTTTCGGCAAGCCACCCTGGGGAAAGAGATCACGTCATATGAGATAAAACCCAATGTAATGACCCTCGCGTCTTTAACACCCCCTTTTTTTAAAGCGTTCACTTTCCGACGCCAATATGAATTAATCCAAAACAGCAGAAGTCAGCTTAAGTTTGTTGACATCTCCATAGAATGTGTACTCAAATAGAGCGGTTGTGAGCCAGTGTAGGTTTCCCTTAGTTTTGATGATTCCTTTCAAGTTTCATTTTTAAGTTTGATTACTTATTCGGGTAGAAGCCAATGTGCCACATTGTCTATCACACTTTTTCGTTGCGGATTTAGTGTATTTGAATCATAATCGAGGTGGATCTAATTCTTTTTAATGAACTCGTTTCGATTGAAATAAGATATCAGAAATGTGGAATCTCTAATAACGGGATTGAAATGCGATGCTAGAAAGCCGGTGCACGATGTAGAGAGATTGACACAAGATATGAGAATGCTAGTACATGATGTAGAGATTTAAACTAGATATTAGAAAGCCAGAATATGATAGGAGATCCAATATAGAGATTGAATCAGAATATCACAAAGCCGTTGCATGATGTGAAATTCAATAGAGATTGAAACAAGATATCAGAAAGCCGGTGCATGCTGGGAAGTCCAATATAGAGATTGAAACAAGATATCAGAAAGCCGCTGTAGACATCTTTCTGTTCCTACCATTGATTAAGAAATCAAACATTAATAGGGAAACCAAACACATATTAACATTATGTATACCTTAAATGGGTGTTATCAGTTGTCAAATTGTTGTGTATAATGTGTGGTCAGATGTGTCAGATGTATGTCAGGTTTTAGTCAGATATGACTGAGCTACCGTATGACAGTAGACGGTACTACCTGCTTCTGTTAGCGCCGAATGTTGGGCTGCGCTTACCAAACCCGACACCCCATACTGCGCCAACGGCTTCGGGCGGAAGAGCGCAATTGGGAGGGTACAAGCCTCATCCTGGTGTGAGGAAATGCAACCTACAGTCTAAATGTCAAGGTAGGGCAGACCAGGCACTAAGCCTTGGCTGGTAACTGGTCTAGGATCGAAGCTCCGACATGCGGACATTTAGAGCTTTGCTGATCCGGCAGCTTCTGCAGCTTGTCTCGTTCCATACGTATTGGTGTCACCTTTTCGCTGGAGTAAACTAGACAAGCCGAGAGAGGGATCATGCTGCATAGGCAACACATGGTCTCTAAATACAGCCCAGGCTTTGTCTTATGGAGAGATAACCCCATTTTACAAACTATCATCTGTCAAGACGGCAAGGCGCCAATCAGTTGTCAAACAACCCTCTGGCCAACATACACACTATATAAACGGACGCGGGAGAAATGAGATCCTTGAGAAAAGATCTTGGTGTCTCCAGAAGAGACACATTGAAAAACATCAGCATTGGAAGAGTTCGTATTCTTCTTATAGTCCATGCCATGTAGCGTTGGTGATCTTCCTGTCCACAGCCTTCTGTCTCGTGTGCTGCCGATCATTTCTGAGACTGATGTTCCTGCATGTCATGATGTCAAACTGTCAAAATATTATTTTTTGGTCTCTTCCTTCCTCTTTTTCCCTCCAACTTTCCTGTTGCGACGACATACTCCAGCTTGCCCCTTCTCATGACATGCTAACGAACGTGGATTGTCTTATTCTGAAGCGAGTAATCACTTATCTTTGTAAGTTAACTTCCTTGAAGATATTTTCATTGCTTTTTGATATCCTTCCACGGTGTTCTCACTAATCTTCTACAAAAGCACATTGTAGCTTCGCCATAACTCCTCACTTGTCACACATTGTCCATGATTCGCTTTCGCACATCAAAAGTTGGCTCAATATAGCTCTTAAAACCCGTTTAGCCTCCCGATCAGGGTTACGTGAAGCCATGGGTGCAGGTAGTGGATGAAGTTGAAGAGCAGCCGACAGATAATTGTAGGTTATGGTCTCCAGCTTCACGACGGTAGGCAGAGGATCTCTTTTTAGGGGGGAGACAATGGCTACGGTTATTTACCAGTATGGTCACTGCTAAGACGGAGCGCAATGGCAAACAACCTTCTTTACAGATGCCAAGAAAATTATGTTTCACGAGTCAAAATACATTTTGTGGGCATGTTATGAGAAGAAATGAATTGGAGAACTTGGTGACAACTGGCAAGATCGATGGAAAGAGACCAAGGGGAAGACCGAGAAATAAATACGTGGATGGCTTGGCCACGTGGCATTGTCGAGACAGAAACACGGAGCTGATCCACGACTCTGGTGATAGAGTGAGATGGCGAAACGTGACTGTCCACGCTTATCGGCATGGTACATGATGGATGGATGGATGGATGGATGGATGGATGGATGGATGGATGGATGTTTCCTGGTACATATTTTAGGCTGCGTCGATCTGGAAGCATAGATCAACTTAAAGAATCCGCCAAGATTTGGATTCAAGCATATGGCATCTGGACCGATTGGCAAGCGTGGTAAGCACCGTGCAAACTTCTAGTTGGCTGTAAAACATTTTAACGAAGCTAGCAAATTTTAATTTCTAGTTATATGTAAAGCAGATTAACACGGCTAGCAAACTGAAGTCTCTAGTTGGTTGTAAAGCAGACAAAGACAGCCAGAAAACTTAAAGTTCTAATTGGCTGTAAAGCATTTTAACGCAGCCAACTAGTTTTAGTTTCTAGTTGCATGTAAAGCAGATTTACACAGCTAGCAAACTACAGTTTCTAGTTGGCTGTAAAACAGATTAACGCATCTAGCAAACTAGAGTTTCTAGTTGGCTGTAAAGCAGATTAATGCAGCCAGGAAACTATAGTTTCTTGTTGCTTGTAAAACAGAGTAACGCAGCTAGCAAACTATAGTTTCTTGTTGGCTGTAAACCAGATTAACGCAACCAGCAAACTATAGCTTCTAGTTTCTTGTAAAGCAGATTAACGCAGCCAGCAAACTATAGTTTCCAGTTACTAGTAAAGCAGATTAACGCAGCCAGCAAACTATAGTTTCTAGTTGGTTGAAAATGTTGGCAGACAGCTCACCGGCGTTCAAAACGGTGCATTTACAAATATACATGACATATTTTATAGTTGAAATTAAACAGTAAAACAATCCAGATTAACATGGCCAGTAAATGTCAGTTTCCAGTATGTCATAAATGTTAGAAAGCTCATCGGCTTTGAAAACGGTGAGTTTCTAATTGTACATGACTGAATGTACAGTTGAAAATAAAGATTCAAACGATCTTCTTACCTAGATTAGCAAAGACATGCAAATTTCAGTTTACAAGTGGCTGTAAAGTAAATTAACACAGCCAGTAAACTTGCAAATAGTGTAAATGTTAGAAAGCTCATTGGAGTTCAAAACTGTCAATTTCTAATGTACATGACATATTTAAAAGTTACATTAAAATGTAAAACAAATATCTTACCCAGATTAAGGCAGTCGGCAAACTTTACTTTCCAGTTAGCTGGTAATGCTAGGAAGCTCATCAACATACAAAACGGGGAATTTACTGTTGTACACTTGTAACTGACAGTAACTTAATAAACATCAGTTTCTGAATGGCAGTAACTGTAAAACGTGTCATCAAAGTAACAAATCAGTATTTATAATTGTACCATTTGCAGCAGAGCAAGGCAAGTGGCAAGATCATCAGACGGACTCTGCTTGTGTTTTCGTCGCCCGATTTTCACTAAATTCTACACGTGAATTTACCCGGCATACATAAAAGATGAATGCATTCTCCCTCTTGGAAAAGTAAGTTTATGAAATGTAAATATACATTTAATGTCCCAGCGCTGGTTGCCAAAAATGAATTCAGATGACCTTTTTTTTCTCTATACGGCATGTATTTGACGTTCTTGCAATTTCGTGAATCGGCTCAAAGCACAACGCCTTTCTCAATCGAAACAAAATAATAAGAATGCGCCGTTTGCTGAAAGTAGTTTTATATCAGGTTCTGCTAAATCCCAAAAGGCGTATCTGAATGAACAAACATAAAATGCATGAAAGCAAGTGTCACCGTTTTTATAACTACTTTATTTTTATCATTTGTCCCATATGGTGTTTTGTCATAAGCGACAAATTCCTGGCAACTCCCATCCGATGATGTGTATTATTGTGGTGCGCCATCTTGAGTGAAGTTAAACCTCCCTCGTCAACACTAAGAAGACAATGGTTAAGCCGCGTGGTTGTTTTCGGCGCGGTTAGAAAGTGTGGTGGTGGTCGCGGAGGTGACAAAAACGTCAAAAATTACAGCAACTCTGCTAGACGCACAAACAAAAAACACAACGTTAACTAATAGCGCCGGGGATAACCCCCATCAAGTGACATGCCAAAACCACGCCCAGCAGACACTGTTGACTCCACCCGCTTTGTTTATCGATCTCTAACAGCGTTACTCTGTTATATCTGTCCCTGTTGTCAGAACGGATACAGTTCTGGCTGTCACTTCGAGTCGCCAAGAATTTCCGAAGTCAACATTTGGCCAGCCCGACGCTACCCAAAAAAAAAAAAATATGCATCCCTCTGTATTTGTTACATTGTTGGCCAAAAACATTTTCCCTAAGGAAACACCACGAGAACAATATCTGGTATTTTATTAATAAATGCTGAGGCGATGGGCTGGATTGACGGGGTTCAGAAACTGAGGGCGGGGCTATTCTACGGGAAATTATTTCGTTTCATATTCTTCAATGCTCTTAAGAGAAATAATGCGAACGAGGCTTTCATTTTTATTTTTTCTCCCGCAAGTTCCGAAAGATTACCGGGAATCCTGGTGTGCAATTTGTCACATTGTCTAGCTAAGGTCGAGAGGGGGAGGTTGAAGAGTTGTAGCTGCTACTAAGGGCTTGATTGATCCTTCACAGCGAAGTTAAGGGCGCGGATTATAAGTGTGGGTCAAAGGTTGTTACAGAGTCGTTTCTTCAGGTTTTGTCAACGGATCAGTGCCAGATGCTTTTCTCTGTGGAATGGTGACCACGAAATGGGGTTAGAGAGTAGGGGTTGCAGTCAGAATCGTAGGGAATAACACAAGACTTGGGGGAATAATAAACACTTAGATGAATGCAGATTATCTATCTATCTATCTATCTATCTATCTATCTATCTATCTATCTATCTATCTATCTATCTATCTATCTGTCTGTCTGTCTGTCTGTCTATCTGTCTGTCTGTCTGTCTGTCTGTCTGTCTGTCTATCTGTCTGTCTATCTGTCTGTCTGTCTGTCTGTCTGTCTGTCCGTCTGTCTATTGATAGATCGGTTAGTCCAAATGTTCTTTCCTCTGTCCATCCGTCTGTCTGTTTGTCAAACAGACAGAGAGATGAGAGAGGTGGAGAAAGAGAGGAGAGAGAGAGAAAACAAACGATGGAGGGAGAGACAGAATGAGATAGAATGATAGAGAGCGAAAGAGGAACTAAGAGGGGGAAAGACCACGAGAGAGTGGTGGGAATAGGGAATTGGAAAGATGGAGAGGGGGGAAAGAGGGAAAAATAAATCAATGAGAGAGAGAAAAGAGGGAAAGAGTATACAGTGTAGGGAATCTTAACACTGAGTGATCTTTGCTTTAGTATAGCCAATCAGCGTGTGACTTCTTTTGAAGGGTGTCCGTTATGGCCGATTATGGTGACAGGATATGCAGAGTTTGTGACATTTCCAATTGCTCCATTGCCGAACATGAATGTTGACTAGAAGGTAGATTTGTTTTTAAGCATTGTAGAATGCCGCTTCAAATGAAAAGCTTAGCAGTGTGATACAAATTACAATAAACATGCTATTGTCTTATAACCTGTCAGTATTGTTGTTAAGGATGTTAAAAGTGTTTGGGCATGATATCACGATGCAGACGAACACGGTGACGTCATGATGACAGTTTAAAGATGGCCGCCCCACTTTTGACATACACCAAACAGGAGCAGCGTTCTATTATCCGTTTATTTATTTTTTATTGTTTTTTTTTAATCCGTGAAGGGGTGAAACCTATAGACATTCATTGGCGAATGAAGGTCCAGTATGGTAATTTATTCCCATCAGTAGAGCAAGTGTATGAGTGGAGTAGTAAGTTTCACAAAGGCGTGACTTCTGTGACAGACTGTTCACGACCTGGTCAGAATCTAAGCACTTTATCGGCGCTGGAGGACTTGCATTGAAAGCAGTTGTGACTACATCAAAAGATGATACATTTGTTCTTTACATTTTGAGAATATATTCATACACACACAAAACATTTAAGGTTTTCATTTGAAGCCCCCTCGAATTTAAGAACAAACCACCGTGATCAATCCACTAAAATTATAACTGCCGGTAGACCCACGGGACAGTATAGCCCGCATATAGTCAAAGAACTCAGCTGGGTCCTTCGCACCGGAGATGTATACCCCATGTTCCACGGGAATTCCCAGTGGGTTAGGAAAAAATCTGTGACTTTACGGGGAAATTTCAGTCTACTTGTCATAATGAATCAAATTGATAATTTTTTGCGCTATTTGTATTATGACTGGGTTCGACGCCTGGGCTCTTCACTTGCTAAAGTGTGTGTGTGTGTGTGTGTGTGTGTGTGAGAGAGAGAGAGAGAGAGAGAGAGAGAGAGAGAGAGAGAGAGAGAGAGAGAGAGAGAGATTGCTCGCTAATTCCTCTTAGCTCTCAGGTCTATGAAATGTGATAGTGCTATCATATCATAGACCTGTAGAAGAAAAATGCTACGGAACAATTAAGAAGTAATTATTATGTTATATTAATGTAGATTATTGAAGGTTTCTTGTATTATTTCATTGCGATAGAGGAGCGGCTGGCCGAGTGGCTGGACTGACGAGTTTTCCTGAAGCGCCTTCGTGGCGAAGTGGTCAAGCCGTTTAACTCGGGCTCCGAAGGTTGTGGGTTCCATTCCGGACCGCGTCCTTCGGTTCACGAGTTAAATTTTTCGGAGACTCCTATGGGTCGTCGCTAGAGCTACGGAGTTCGTGTTTGGTGTGACGCTTTCCGCGCTACGGAAAGAGACCGAGCCATATAGGATAAAATCCGGTGCAATGAAGTCGACCCTGTCGACTTTTAAGTGACTTTTTAAGCGACTAGTTTTCCTGCGGGAGGCCCAGGTTCGAATCTTCAGTAAAGTGTAGATGTTGTTTTCTGTCGAGGCAAAACTAAAACATTAACCTGCACAGTTCGCAGCGACTGCACTAGTCAGGTGGCCTTAATTCCTCAGGTTCAAGATAACCCCCCCCCCTCCCTTTTCCTCCCCCCTTTCCTCCCTTTCCCCTCCTCAGGTCCACACCGCAAGGTACTAAAGTCAGTAGATGAGAGATTCGGTAATAATCACAAATTAACTCTGTGTGTGTATATGTATATATATATATATATATATATATATATATATAACCCCACTTATCGACACTCGATGGATGATGTGGTCAATATCAAGCTTGCCGACTTTTCTTTCCATGATGTTTCGTGAAACATAGATTACTTTCCATGATGATTCCTGGTATATCGTTTACTTTCATGATGTTTCCTGGTGGCAGAGTGTGTGTGTGTGTGTGTGTGTGTGTGTGTATATATATATAGTAGTAGTAGTAGTAGTAGTAGTAACAGAGAGTGCAAAGAAAGGGCTTTCCTTGAATGTCAAGAAAATAGTAACAATGGTGATATCAAAGAAAACGATGACACCTCTCATCTCATCTCATCTCACCTTCCTCTTGTACCTTGCGGTGTCGAGGTGAAGTATAAACGTCGTGAGAGTGCCCGATTATGGGCTTCATATATCGATATTCCCATGGACTCTGTTATTCCCTCCGTCCAACGTTTACGTGGTCGGCCTCTTACTTTGCTTCCAACTGGTCTGTACATCATTGCTTGTTGTGGTATGCTGTTGACTGGTAACCTACTTGCATGGCCAAACCATTTGACATGCTGCTTTCTAATAAAATCTAGTGCTGCTTTAACCCCCACTTTAGTCCTGATTTCTTCATTTCTGATCTTATCTCTTCTTGATACGTTGAGTATTCTTCTCAGGAATCTCATTTCTGTTGTTGTGATTTTTCTTTTCTCTTTTTCTGTCATTGTCCAGATTTGGCATTGGTATCTTAGATTTGGTAGGAAGATTGCGTTGTAAAGTGCTTTCTTAGTAGTTATTGATAAATGTTTGTTCTTTAGTATTGGTGCCATTTGTCCAATGAGTTGATTTGCCTTATTGTACCTATTTTAGATCTCGTCTTCTGATCTGCCATTTGATGATATTATACTTCCTAGGTACTTTAAACTCTTTACTTGTTTCAAGGTATGTTCGTTTAGGTGAATTGTTGTTGTTTGTTCTTCTTTAGTTATAGTCATTACCTCTGTTTTGCTTGTGCTAATTTTCATGTTATGTTCCTAACACATTTCGTTTAGACTATTCATGTGGTCTTGTAATTCAGCTTCTTCTTCTTCTTCTTTTCGTTCATCCGGAGTGTTTTTTTCAGATGTGATTGCGGTGTGTCAGCTATGCGCCCTTGGGCCGAAACCCGTAGGCCAACACATCCGGCTACAGCGTGCTTTTTTGACCAGGTAGCATTCCTGGGAGACTCTCACTTTTGTGGTCCATCTACAAGGTTGCTTCCATAGTTGCAGGGCCGACACATAGCGCCCTGATTCTGGGCTCACCGAGGGAAATCGTCACGTCCTGCTCATGGCTGCTTTAATTCCTCACTTCAATATATTGGTCATTTCGTTTGCCCCGGGCCATTCCTGCACAAACCAGACAAGTTTGCAGACGGTATCCACTCAGCGAGTTTTCGGACATGTGCTTGTCGTTGCGCCCGTCAGAGCTGTTCAGGCACTACAGACATTCGGAAAACTACCTAGTCAGAGCTGTTCCGAACAAGAGCGGCATTCGGAAACTAGGTAGTCAGAGCTGTTCCTAGCACGAGAGACATTCGGACGAGACACTTCACTCGGGCGTAATTGCGTAGTGTCAATTTTTAGTTTGCCACCCGTAGGACGACACTTCCGACTTCCGGCGGGCATTTTTTAATGAGGTTAGCCTTCCTCTGGTTTCGAGGCACGTTAGACTGTAGTGATGTCGCCAACATCTCATCTGGTCAAGATAGAACGATCAACAACATCGCGGTCGACCCTCAAGGGAAGGCAGGGGCAGATCATGGGCATTCCCTCGCTATCCAAGGAGGCTTCCATAATTGCAGAGCCGGCACATATTGCTCTGAGACTGGGCACACCCGAGGAGTTGCCACGTCCTGCTGACGGCTGCTTTAGTTCCTCACTTCCATGTGTTGGGGGTCTCGCTTGCCACTGATCGCTCAAGCACACACCAGGATCGGTCAGACTGCGAGCGACATCCACTCGGTAAGCTTTTATTTTTGACTTCGGACAACGCAATAGGTTCGCTCGCCGTGCGTTCCATTTCGGGTCATTGAGACGTTCTCCCACTTTTGTCTACACTCTCTATGAGTTAGATACAGACAGTTTTCGTAACAATTTCCTTCGACTGAGGCATTTTTCTGACTTTTTGTACTCGCTCACAAGGTAGGCTACATGTGCTGCCGGCTCAGCACCTTACCTTCGTGCAGCAGTGAACGAGAAACGGCCTGGTCCTCTCATCCGGGGATCTCTCATATCCCCCAGCTGAGAGCCTTCGAACTTGTATCAGACCTGAGCATGTAGCTTGCTCAGTATCACGCCTCTATTTTTCGGTAGGAGGGTATTGGCCCGGCTCTCAGATCCGAGGGTTTGTGGCTTAGAGGCGTTCAGCCACAGCCCTCGACAGGGAGCCTTAAATGTTTTGTCCGAACCACGAACTTCTGCCTTCGTGCGCCTGATTTAAACTTCTGACTGTTATCCTCACCTCAGTCTAACCCGCAGAGCAGCAGGTTGTGTCTCTCTTAGTCTGGCCCCTATCCCATAAGCTGTCCGATATGTAGTTTTCATCCATCGGCAAGCACATGGGGTCAGAGGGACACACAAGCTCCCCCACCGCGGCAAGGTGGAGACACATCGGGGGAGATTCAGCTTCTGATTTTGCTATTAGTGCTTGGTCGTCCGCAAACAGGAGTTCTCTAATGGTTAGATTTGCAGATGGTTCTTCTTCTGTGTTCTCGTCATGCGGTATTCTTGCTGTCTCTGCTTGGCTGGTTTCTTTACATATGTTGTCTATATATGTTATGAACAAGAGAGGGGACAGGACACAACCTTGTCGTACTCCAGATCTTATGGTGAAGGGTTCTGAGTGTCCTCCAGTTGCTCTCACTATGCATTCACAGTTGTTGTATAAACTTCTACATAGGTTTGTTAGATGTGTACTCACTCCATATTGTTTAAGGATTTCCCACAGCTTGTTTCTAGCTACTCTATTGAATGCCTTTTCTTGGTCGACAAAGGCTAATTAGAGTGTTTCATTGAATTCGATTGATTTTTCTATAAGTTGCCTAAGAGCAAAAATGGCATCTGTGTATCCTTTGTTTTTTTTCCTTCTAAATCCATGTTGTGTTTCACTTAGCTGGGGTTCTAAAGTAGTTCGTAATCTTTTTTAAAGAATTTTGCAAAATATTTTCCCAGTATGGCTCAGCAGTGAAATGCCTCTGTATTGTGTGCAGTCTCTTTGCTGCCTTTGTTTTTCAAAATTGGGATAATTATGGCGTTTCCCCAGTTTCGTAGTGTCTGTTGTTCTACCCAAACATGGTTGGGGGGGGGGGGGGGGAATAAAGATTATTTCAAGATAGCATTAATACAAGAACCGATTACTCGATATTGTTTTTCCCTCCATTCTTTACAGTTCTGTACTTTTCGCCCTTCTGAAATTCGTTTTATAATGTAAGTAGACCCGCAAATCACGTTTTATGTAGACGTCTAGACTTGTTCTAGTGTTTTTTTTATTAAATTTAGCTTCCGTTTTTACTTATACTGTGTGTGTGTGGGGGGGGGGGGGGGGGTTAGGGAGGAAATTCGAAAGGGGGGTAACGTTCTGAACATATGGTGAAGGGTGCATGGGCCAAAAAAGGTTGAGAACCACTGGACTAGGCAATGTCTTTGGGATGACTAATAGAGTTGCGTCTTTGATTTCGGTCCATGTGAGGACTGGACGATTGTAGTCCTTGTGAGGACTAAATGAGACCATTCCTTGTAGAGAAAGCACCTAACAACTGGGAGGCTACTAAATTTGGCAGGCCTCCTCATCAGGACCAACTCAACGCAATAAAGACAATGCCAATGAGCGTGAGCCACATATGATCCAATCGTAACCGACGAACACATGAAGAAAATAAACTATAACCAGTCCAGTTTATGACTAAGTCGAAAGAGAGCAACAATAGAAAGAAAATCAAAACTAAAAACAAAACGAATCTAAATTATAACCATCGCTGAAGAGGCTGGTTGGCCGAGTCCGAATTTTTATATTGTTTTATTCTTAAATACCGAACTGAACTGAATACTTTTTGTTACGTTCAGTAGTTTGTCGGGCTCCCTGGCCAAGGAGTTAACGACATTGTTCGTAATCCCGTCTATCCACGTGGGGGAAACAGCAGCTGCGAGAATCGGCAGCGGTTCGCTGGTAACTTACGGGGGATGTGAGCTGGCCGTTCAAAAAACAATGACAAACTACTGAACGTAAAATTTGCCTAGTACATTAACAGCAGCTGAAAAATGCTGGTGTTGACTGCAACGACCTGTAAGGGATAAGCAGCATGAAAAAAAATATAAATAAACGTTTGCGATTGCTTTCTAAACGATCAACACTCATAACACCGAAGGTGAAGCAAGCCGGTCTTCTTCTGAAATCGCCAGCAACTGATTTCGAGCCCTCGACTCCGTATGTCGGGGAATTGTGAACTGTGTTCGCTACCCCTAAGCCACATCTCCGGTATTTGTGATCGTGTGCTCTTCTTCCTTTTTGTTCATTTGAATAATAATGATTCTCGTGTGTTCAATGCATTAGCTGTTCAGAATTTAGCGCTATTTTTTCAGGAAGGGCTTGGCCATAAACCTATGATTTACACTGACTTCCACAGTGTTCCCTTGACCCCTCACAGAGCCTTTTTTTAAATTTTTTTGCTGGCTCACATAACGCGATTGCTCCCATTCTACAGCCTTGGCCTTTGCTTTGCATCGCCAGTTACCCTGCATTATTAAGTAGCTGGACAAGAAAAGGTTACAACGTCCTTTTCGGACAAGCACCCATCAATAAAACACTTGACTTAACGCTGATGAGGTCACTGCGGCTTAATCAGGCCCTGGATTTGGCCGACTGCTTCCTTGCGATCTTGCCAAGTGAAGTATCAAAACGGGTGGAAAGAACGGGAGCACGTCTGCTGATTTGCCTCAGACTTAAAGAATGAAATAAATGACTGGCAACCAACTAATTCTTTCATGAAATATGAGTAGAAGAACACTGGGTCAATTCTATCAGACTGAAATAATTTAGATAGCAGGATTATTATGGGGGAAATACCCATTGTTCTCATATGTTTCACAAGCACAAAGACATAATAAATAAATCCCTACTCATATTTAAAACATGTTTGCATATCCTTTACAGGACATCTCTGTCAACATCAGCATCTTTCAGCTGATTGTTGATTTCTTGGCAAGATTACGCTCATAGTTTGCCATTGCTTTCTGACCGCATTTATCAAATTGAAATCACGCCATCTTTGTTTCTACTGGAACACTTCTGATGGTCTATTACTCTATGTTATGAGGTTTTGTAACCAACCACACGAAAGGAAAAAATAAATTTAACTTCTTTATTCACAGGTGGCTATGAAGTATTGAGAACATTATGTTTTGTTACAATGTTCAGGTTCTCACTACTCACGACGGTTTGATGGTGAGCCAGTGCTCCCGGGTAGACTTAACCATTCTCGATAGTATATTGTATCTGTAGTGGTTTGTATACACTGCCATATATTAATTTTCAACTTCGTTCTGCCAACAGTAAGTGAAACAATAGGAATGTAATATATCCTGCAGTATAAGCAAATACAGGTGAACTAAAGTGTTCTGTTCATAAGCAAATACAGGCGAACCACAGTGTTCCGTTCATGAGCATCTTGAACAGTAACAAAGCAAACAACAATGACATTGAGCAGCTCTACAAAAGAAGATAATGAACATTAAAGTGAGATGTTGAAGTCTCAACCTGTACATACATTAAGAGCTCATTAACCGTTTCAGAACCGATAGGAAATACAGGGTGTATTTTTAATGATTGTGCAGTGTTTGAATTAGTATAATGAGTCACATCACAAAGATTTTGCTAAGAATTATCATGCAAAGAATAAGGAAGAAGATACAACCTGAAATAGGGGAAGAACAATGCGGGTTTGTAGAAGGAAAGGGTACAGTAAATGCTGTGTATATGCTGCGAACAGTTATTGAACGTGCTATAGAAGTAAACAAGGATATACATCTTTGCTTTATTGACTACACAAAGACTTTTGATAGCGTTAGACATGTCAGCATGGTGGATATGCTTGCAGATCTACAAATTGATGGGAAAGACATTAGACTTATAAGAAACATATATTGGAAACAACAAGCTGCAATAAGGATTGATAATGAAGTGGGACAGTATCAGCCAATTAAGAGAGGTGTTAGGCAGGGATGTGTGATGTCTCCAGATCTTTTTTCCCTGTACAGTGAAAATATTTTCAGAAATGTAGAGGATATAAATGGAATCAGCATTGGAGGACGAAACATCAATAACATTAGATATGCAGATGATACAGTATTAATTGCAGACAATGCGCAGGACCTGCAACAATTAGTAGATGCGGTTGTTGTACACAGTGAGCAACTGGGGTTAGAATTAAATTGTAAAAAGACTCAGGTTATGGTCGTCAGTAGGAAGGAAGAAGTGCCACAATGTAATGTACGAGTAAATGGAAATATTCTTCAACAAGTGAATCGGTACAATTATCTTGGAACAGTTATAACATCTGATGGGAGATGCCTTGAAGAGATTAGAACAAGAATCGTCATGGCGAAAGTAGCCTTTAGCAAGATGAAAAACATTCTGACCAATAAAAAGATGTCAATTGAAACGAGAAAAAGAGTGTTGAGGGGATACATAGAGCCTGTTCTTTTGTATGGATGTGAAACTTGGACAATGAGCAGTCAAGCTGAAAAGCATCTGATGGCTGCAGAAATGTGGTTTCTGAGGAAAATGCAAAGAATACCATGGACAGACAGAAAAACCAATGACCAAGTACTACAGGAGACAAATGAACATCGTAGACTGATTAGAGAAATTAGACGTAGACATTAAAAATTTTTTGGACATGTTATGAGAAGAAATGGGTTGGAGAACTTAGTGACAACTGGCAAGATCGAGGGGAACAGACCAAGAGGAAGACCGAGAGGAAAATACCTGGATGGCTTGGCCACATGGCATGGACGAGACAGGAACACTGAGCTGATCCACGACACTGGTGATCGAGTGAAATGGCGAGCCATGACCGCCCACGCTTTCCGGCATGGCACATGATTGATTGATTGAGTGTTTGAAAATATTGCCGGTCCAAGTTTTGTATTTACCTGTTATGTTGCAGGAACTTTACAGAGGGAGAATACAAAACTTGGACCGGCAATATTTTCAAACACTGAACAGTCATTAAAAGTACACCCTATATATCGCCAAATGTGACCTCCCATTTGGACACAAGGACGATATATTTCCATACTAGGTCATCGTGTTAATTGTCAGCACATTATGAGATCATAATCATTGCAACAAATGTTTTGCAAAACGGAGCGCTCATGACGGCCGGTGGAAAAGATACTCGAACCTTGGCCAGGTCTCCCGGATCATGCATGTTGATGGTAGAACGCCTGGAATGTCATCTGCTGATAGTCCTGCTGGGGATTCTCCGTGTCGTAGTAGTTAGGATGTATGCCTCGCGATTCGAAGGTTGTGGGTTCGAGTGCAATTGAATGAGGCACAAGAAGTAGACAAATATGGAGAATCTTTCCGGCAGGCCTGTGATGAGGACGACGTTCTGCAAATGACCTGCTACATGATGATGATGTTAACTGACTCAGTGCCGAAGGATAATTTACCGCCACATGTGACCTATCTTTTGGATAGAAGGATGATAGCTCGCCACACTTTTTTTTCATATCCTTTTTACAGGACATTGCTGTCAACACTAGCATTTTACTGCTGTTGTTGATGTCTTGGCAAGTTTACGTTCAATAGTTTGCATTGCTTTCTGAACGACCGGCTCCCATACCAACTCGTTAAAACCCAACGCAACGCAGTCTGCTGTCAAATCTGTCGCAGCTGTGTTTCCAACGCGGGTAAGCGGGGTTACGAATCATGTCCGTAAGGCCTTCGTCACCGTGCCCGGCTCACGGTATCTTACGCAATTTTAACCCTCAGTAAATTGAAATTTACATTGAAATATTTGTTCACTTGATCGTGCATCAAGTTTGGTCCAAACCTATCTTTTGCTTGGCACAAAATCAGTTAATCGTTTAACATGTTCTTACCGTCGTATTGCTTGTAAGTGGTACATATAACAGAACAAATGTACCCTATACTGCTTGTTTTCAAAACATTTTCAAACATTTGGTTTGTCCAGTGAATATCTCGACAAATATGTTGCATTCGACATTTCGCCTGTATTTGTTTTCCGAACTCCCTTTGCTGCCAAGGTTTTGCATATTTACATTGTTTATATCTGTCGGTTCTATGTTTGTGGTTCAGTTGTTGGTCATGTCTGTAGAGCGTTGCCATTTTGCAATCCCTGTTGGGCTTTGTAATGTGAGACTTGCTCTCTTCAATATTTTATCACAACGCTATGGGATATAGAAATACACGGATCTATATGGGAGTTGGTGACAGTTATATCTAAGAGGCTTGTGTGTTGTGTTGTTAGTGTTGTTGTTATTGTTGTTGTTGTTGTTGTTGATGATGATGATGATGATGATGATGATGATGATGATGATGATGATGATGATGATGATGATGATGATGATGATGATGATGATGATGATGATGATGATGATGATGATGATGATGATGATGATGTCCACGTGGCAACACTTAGGCTGCTGAATTTGACCCATTGCTATGTGATATCTGCATGTTGCTGTAGGTTGTGACTGAAACACATGAAATTGTTGCATTTATCTGGTCTCGGAAGACTCAGAATGTCCGTTAACATAAACTGCTAGGCAGCTTTGAAAAAAAGTGACGAATAACGTTTCCGTCATCGAGTAAGCTCACTAGGAACCTGGAGTGTGCTGTGACTGAACTCTCTCATTAATTTAACATTCGTGGGATGAATGAATTTGCTGTCCAAAATGTGCTTTTTGTATTTTGCAAGGTGGGTAATAATGTTTGGTTGTTTGGTGTTGGAACTTCCGGTCCCCAGCATGGCAGTTAGGCATTGAACCGCTACGGCCTCTGGAGTATTTATCCTTGTGGCTGCGGTTTGCATTTCGCATTTTCCTCATGTTGGACTGGTAGTATATGGTTCCGTCGCCCTGCTACTGAGTGAGAGCATGGCGCGACTCTGTGAGCTGTGATATTCACGTGGAATGCTTCTACATGTCCGCTTTTGTTTGTACAGTGACCTGCATGTTCGGAACAATGGCTACCGGCTATTGCAGTATTGACTGATTTGCCTTTTCGATTCACGAGTGCAATTTTCAGGAGACTCCTGGGAGTCGGCGCTGGAGCTACGGAGATCGTGCTTAATGCAACGCTTTCGGCGGGTCGCCCTGCTGATAGAGACAGAGCCATGTGAGAAAACCCGGGTCAATGAGGTCTTTTGGTGACTGCCGATTCCATCGACGATGAAAAGTGGTTTTCGTGGAGGGCTTTTGTGTTGGCATTCTGACGGCGGCACTATGCACAGTGTATCTGTGCGGGCTGTTGGATTGCCGAGACTCTTGTCTGTTTTCACATTGGATAGTGGGGAGCATTTTGTGTGCTATTCGCTGGCACAGGAACGGAGCATAATGGGGACGACCCGTTGCAGTTGAATTGGAACCTCGACTAACTAACTAACTAACTAACCAACTAGAATCCTAGGCATGAACAGCTACGTCATTTGGCAAAGCACATATCTGATGATGAAAATAGTGGATTAGAACGCTCGTTCTTAAATGTCCGGTGACCTGATGCCGAGGTAAAGGATTCAACCCCTATACCGGAAGTTGGATTAAAATGTTGACTTCTCGTCCTTGACTCTGGGGCGCAAATTACAAGTACCTCTGAAGTCGGAGTGGGTTCGCCTGATCGTGAGGGACACTGGTAATAGGGAAAGCTAATCCACACGCAAAATTCAATCCAGTGCTGCTAGATATAGTGTATGAACTAAGCTTGAGTTTAAAGCGAGCGAGCGCAATAAAAAAAAACTAAACTAAATTTATATGTTGAATCTTAATTCATTTGCTCATTTGCGGTAACTTGGTAAAGTACGAGGGGGCGTCAAATGAAAACCTTAAATTGTGATAGAAATTACAATAACCATGCCATTGTCTTGTAACCTGTCAATATTGTTGTTACGGATGTCAAGAGTTTTCAGCACGTAACATCACAATGTAGACGAACTCGGGACGTCAAATTGACAGTATAAATATGGCCGCCCCACTTTTGACATGCATCAAAGAGGAGCAGGTCTCTGTTATCCTTTTTTTTTTTTTTTGGTTTTAAATCAGTGAAGGGATAAAACTTATAAAAATGCGTCGACGAATGAAGGTTTAGAATTTGATGCATGCCTGTCAGTCCAGCAAGTATATTAGTGGAGTAGGAAATTTCAAAACGGCGTGATTTTTGTGACAGACTGTTCACGACCGGGTCAGGCATACAGAGCAGTGAACCCAGAGAATTTTTTTCTACAGGTATCAAAGCACTTTATCGGCATTGGAGGACTTGCATTGAACGCATCGAAAAATTATACATTTGTTCATTACTATTTCAGAATATATTCACATACACACAAAAAAGTAGTAAAGGTCTTTTTTATGCGCCTTAAGCATGGTGGACATATTGTGCTAGCCTCATATTTGTATAGACATATCGTCACTCGGCGGATCATGTGATTAGTATCACAAGGCCGCCTTTACTTCTCACGACATTTCTTGGTGCTCAGGAATGCTGGGTTGGTCTGAGAGTCTAGATACATTTTTAAAATCGTGAGGATGCGGTTCGAATCCATGAACACCGGACCGACAGGTGGCGGCAGCTTGGACTGGCAGGAAATTATGACTCAACAGACTCTTGGCATGGAGGAGTATGGTTCTTCTCTGTAGAGGAGCGTAGCCGCGGTAGCCTAGTGGCTAGACGCTCGCCTCCGGCCGGGTGGTCAACGGTTTGAACTTTATGTCCAGTAGTTTGCAGCTCGTAATCCCGTAAACCGC
>JACEFZ010001294.1:75000-82297 GCA_014155875.1 Cepaea nemoralis
TGTGTTATCCCCCATCCCAGCTGGTCCATATAGAACAGCCAAAGATCCTGGTCAGCTCTCAAGGGAAGACAGGGGCAGACCATGGGCATTCCCCGCCATCCAAGGAGGCTTCCATACTTGCAGAGCCGATACATAGCGCTCTGATACTGGGCTCACCCAAGGAATCGTCACGTCCTGCACATGGCTGCTTAGCCTCACTTTCGTATATTGGGCCTTCCGTTCACCATAGGCTGTTCTTCCGGAAACCAGAAGTATGCAGTCTGCAGATGACATCCACACAGTGAGCTTTCCATTCGGACTTTCCATGTAATGGATTTGCTATCCAAGCAATATTCCATTTCGTGCCACTAGGACACTTTTCCACCTTTTATGAAGCCCACACAGTGGGCTTTTGATTCGGACTTTCCACGTAATGGATTTGCTATCCAAGCAATATTCCATTTCGTGCCACTAGGACACTTTTCCACCTTTTATGAAGCCCACACAGGGAGCTTTCGATTTGGACTTTCCACATAATGGATTTGCTATCCAAGCAATATTCCATTTCATGCCTCTGGGTCTTCATGCACCTTTAAATGTCAACCTGTATGTAGTTTAAGTAAGCTGCGGTCAACTTTAGCTTGTTGATATCTCCATAGAGCTTGTCCTCAAATGAAGCAGGTGTGGGCCAAAGTATCTTTCTCTGTTCTGCATACGTTGGACAATCCTGCAGCAAATGTTTTGCTGTCATTTTTCCAGTTCCACAATTACATTCATCGGTATCTCCTATCTTTAGTTTATTGAACAAGTGGTATTTCAGCCTGTTATGTCCTGTGCGGAGTCTGAAGATTTCCACTTGTTCTCTTCGGTCGAGTTTGTAATATGCATCATCCTTCTGATGGCCTGGATGCTCAGATTCCCATTTGGTTCTATAAGTGCTTTTTATCAACCTCTTTGCCTCATTATAGGTTATGTCTATGTCAGGCTGTGGTAGTCGTCCGCCTTCTTTTGCCAGTAGGTCAGCCTCTTCGTTTCCAGGTATACTGCAATGTGATGGGATCCACTGTATTACAACTTTTTTGGATTTCTGGCATAGACCATGGAGTGCTGCTCTTAGGTCAGTTAGTTCTGTGCTGTTATTGCTCTTCAGTATTGATACAGCTGACTTTGCATCTGTGAAGATAGCTATTTGCTACTCTTTATTTTCCTCCATCAGGAGCATTTCTGCTGCAGTTTTCAGAGCCTCTACCTCCGCTTTGAAGTTACTTTAAAATTTTCCAGTTGCCTTTGAATGTGTTTTTTTCACTCCATTTTTTAAATTTAGGAGAATTCCTCCTCCTCCATTCTCTATTGAATTTTTGGCTGATCCATCTGTATATGCATGGGTCCAATTCCTGCTTGGATAATGTTCTTTTATGTAGTTTAGGGTTATTTCTCTTCTTTCGGTTTCATGCTGAGTGTTTTTTTTTTCTCAATACCAGGAATGTTTTCTATCATCTCAGGCAGTTGCTGCTGTCTCCAAGCTGGGAACTTGTGTGCATTGTGTATGGGCTTGACTGTTGATATGTTAAGTATAGGATCTGCCCTAATCCTTCGTTTTGCAGTTTCTACAAAGTTGCTACGCTTCAGTCTTCCCTTTCCAAAACCATTAAATCTGTTGTACATAGGGTGGTCTGTCAATCTTCTAAATTTTTCTGCTTGTTGCTGGGCTCTGCTATCTCTTCTATCCTGCATTGGTTGTAAACAAGTGATCTTTTCTAGTTCATTAATAGGCGTTGTCTTCAGGCTTCCAGTTATGATTCGCATTCCTTGGTTTTGGACTCTACTTATTTTGTTAAAGTTTGACTTAGCTGCTGTTGCCCAAGCTGCAATGCCATATTCCAGTACTGGCCTCACCCGTCCAGTATATAACTTCTTGAGAACTTTCTCATCTGCTCCCCACGTTGTACCAGCAAGCTTTTTCATGATTGCCATTCTCTGCCTTGCTCTTGTTCGATTTTTCTCAACCTGTGTCTTCCATGTCAGGCGACGATCAAAGGTGACTCCTAGATAGTTTGGATTTTCTTCATGGCGCAATATTTTTCCATTCAATACCAGCCTAGGTTGCTGAGTTTTATTTGAGAGGGAGAACACTGTGCATGTTGTTTTCTCCTCACTTATCTTCACTAGCCATGATTTTGACCAGTCCTCTAGCACTAATAAGGCTTGCTGTATTCTGCTGTTAGCTGTACTAATGTATTCTTCAGATGTCCATATGGCTAGGTCATCTGCAAAGGAGGATGTGTGTACTCTGGCTGGAAAATGTTCTGTGATGTCATTTATATATGCTAGGCATAATGTTGGTGAAAGAACTCCTCCTTGGGGGACACCTTGCTCCAGCAGCATCATTTTGCTTGTTTGTCCTTGTACTTTTGTCCTGGCAGTTCTGTTCTCAAGGTAGTGGCTGATCCATTTATACATTTTCCACAAACATGCATGTTTTGCAGTTTTACTTTCAGTCCTTCCTTCCATACTTTATCAAATGCTTTTTCCAAATCTATCCAGACTGCTAGTGTGTGCTTTTTCTCTTGGAAGGCATCCTCTATTTCCTGAGCTATATAGGTTATTTGATCTTCAGTGGATCTGTACTTTCTGAATCCTGCTTGGTGTGGTGTTAAGAGTTTGTTTTCTTCCAGATGCCATGTTAGCCTGCCATTGATAATGCGTTCCATTAATTTTCCTACACAGCTAAGTAGACTGATAGGTCGATAGCCATTTGGTTCTTCCAGGTCTTTTCCTTTCTTTGGGACTGGTATTAGTATAGCTTCCTTCCATGCCTGTGGGACTATTCCTCTCTTCCAGCTGTTATTTAGGACTGCTAGTAGTTTCTTCTTTGCCTTGGTGCCTAGTCCTATTAGCATTTCATTTGTGATTCCATCCTTTCCTGGTGATTTCTTCTTTTTTAGGGTATTCATTGCCTGTTCCATTTCTTCCATTGTTAGATTTGCCATCATATATTCTGCTGCTGTCTCTGTATTTCTATGATGTATCTGTTTGTCTTTGATTGCTTTCTTCTGTTCGGTTGTAATATCAATGTGGTTTGCATTTGCACAGTGTTCCATTAGTGCATTTGCAGCCTTTTTTCTTGTAAGCAATGCATTTCCTTGTTTAATTGTTATTTGTTTGTTTCTAGGTCCTTCATTGTTCATGGCTTTCACTAGTTTCCATAGTTTGTTTCCATCCCTGTCAAAATTCAGGTTTTCTGTTTTTTCGCTCCAACAATCTCTTGTTGTTTGATTTACTGTTCTTTTATATTTTGCTGAGATAGCTTTGAGAGAGATATTCGCTTCAATTGTTTGTTCTCTCTCTGCTGTCTTCCTGGCATCTTCAACTTTGTCCTCCAAACTTTGTAGTTCTTCAGTCCAGTATGGTTTGTAATTTTTCCTCGCTCCTCTAGGAATGGACTCAATGGCTGCCTGTATTATAGCTCTGTTTAGACTTTCCACCATTTGCTTTATGTTGCCATATCGTGTATTTATGTTTTCACAATATTTGTCTGTTAGTATGGCAAATCTGTCCCAATCTGCTCGTTTGTAATTCCATCGGGGCAAGGGCTTTTGCTCCTGTGGAACATACTCCATATTCATTACAAGCTTGATTGGTCTGTGGTCACTACCTGCTAATTGGTCCAGCACATGGCGATCGATTTTGTGGAGGATGTCTCCTGTGCAGAAAGCTAAGTCTGGAGTAGAAGTGGTAAGCCATCTTCTGGCGTAGAAGCTCGGTGTGTCATCCGCTTTGTTGTGTAGATGGAGATTTGAGTCTATTTCCCAGTCCTCCAATTCATCTCCTCTTTTGTCAGTATCTGGGTATCCCGATCTTTCTGAACGGCTATTAAAGTCTCCGACAATAATGCAGTTTGTGTCAGTTATTTTCATGTTTGAGAGTGTAAGGTCCTTATCTGCTGGGCTATACAGATTGTAGATTCTTATTTTCACGTCCTTTATCATTATATAAACACCTATAATTTCCGTTTGGTTGTCAGAGATCACAGATACTTCGCTGCAAGGTATTGTATTTCGTGTAAGTATTAGAACTCCTCCTTTGTGTCCTTCGCTGTCGAAACGTGTGGCCTGATATCCTCTGACTGAGAATTTGTGATTGGCGTTGAGGTGTGTCTCTTGAATGCATGCCACATCTATTCTATCTTTATGAAGACGCTGTGTTAGGGAGTCTTTCTTCTTGTAAACTCCTTCGGCATTCCACTGTAGTATGTTGAGTGTCCGGGGTATTTGGTCAATAGCTCTTAACCTACCCCTCTGTGCCTTGACTCCACAGCACAGGGGAAGGTGACCACCAGTAGTCATGGGTGGACCCCTCGAGGCAGGGGGCCCGGCACTATCGCCGCCTGATGGGACTTCACGGGATTAGCACCATAACGATTAATTTTGATTTGTGACATCATGAATTAAGTTACGTTGCACTGCTTTGTCAAGCCTGTGGCTCAGTACATCCGATTTCGACAAGCATTTATTTGGGATGCTTTCCCTAGCCTTTGACTGTCCCCAGTCTACCTACAAGGCAGCAGGTTTTACGTTGCACTGCTTTGTCAAGCCTGTGGCTCAGTACATCCGATTTTGACAAGCATGTATTCGGGGTGCTTTCCCTAGCCTTTGACTGTCCCCAGTCTACCTACAAGGCAGCAGGTTTGTGTGTCTCTTCGTCTGGTCCCTCTCCCTTGACCTGTCCGACATGGGTGGCCCTACCAGTAGCTGTGCTACCGTCGGCATAGCTCTTGGGGTCATTGGGACGCACAAGCCCCTCTACCTCGTCACGGTGGACACACAGCAGAGGGGTTTGACTTTCTATATCTTCATACTGGAGTTCGATATGAGGTAAGTGCGCTGTGTTTATGTTTAGTAACTCTCACTTTTTTGTTTTAAATATTGTTACAAACCTGCAATATATTAAATGAAGAACGTGTTGTGCAATAAGACATTTTCCTTGAAAGCTAGAAAAGGAGTTCTTGGATGTTACATAGAACAAGTTTTAACATACGGTTATGAATCCTGGACAATTAGTAAACAAGCGAAATAAATCCCTGGAAGCCTTGGAGGTGTGGTTTTATAGAAGAATGCTGAAAATTAATTGGACGGCCAAAATGAACAATCAGGATGTTTTACGGGAAGCTGTGTTGCAAAGACAATAAGCATTAGAAAGAGGCTGCCATCTTTCTTCTTTTTTTTGGCCACGTTATAAGAAGACAAAAACTGGAAAGTGTTGTGACGACCGGAAAGATTTGTGGAAAGAGAGATAGAGGAAGACAGCGTGAAAAGATTCTTAACAATCTTGTGTCATGGACGGAATGGAGTCAAAACACGAAATTATCCATGTCGTTGGAGATCGTAATTTGTGGATAGGTATGATCGCCCACGCCAGCCGGCAAGGCACCGGATAATGATGATTGTTATATCCTGCCGTTACTTCTTGTGTCTATATTTTACAGATCACTCGCGCTCCAGGGATGATGTGATTAGTGTCTCGCCAGTCGTCTTTCCTTCTCATTACATTGTGTGATATCAGTTTTAGGTCGGATTGACTTCCAATTTCAGTTCCAATTCTTGAGACAAATGGCCCCGTTCAACCGTCGGCTTATCGATTTGGTTACAGTCGGGGTCCTTATAGTGTATCTCGTTCTTCATCTTTCGTAAATAGAGATGCTTATATCCGCTTCCTCGTTGCTGATTTGTTGTCATTGTATTCGTTCCATCCTTGTGGTTTTACATGTCTGGACAGAGTCGCACACTTGTTAGGGCCTGGCGTAATTGTGTTGTTTCCTTCAGGGAGTTTTATCAGTCGTCTCCCCCGGGGTTCCATCTATTACCCTGTCTTGGTCGGATTGACTTACAAGAACAAGTCAGTTTTATATGTACGCCTTTCCTCATAAATGAGTGGAGATCATTTTCAGATTATTATGGAAATTGTCTGACAAAGACAATCTGTGGGGACGTGAACTACTCACCACGCCTCGTTACAACAGTATTCATTATAAGTGAGGAAAGGGGAGATTGTTGGGATCGACTGGTCGAGACCACTGTTGTGGGAGATTGTTGGGAATTATTGTTCGAGATCACTATTGTGGGAGACTGTTAAGGACGATTGATCGAAACCGCTGTGGTGGGAGATTGTTGGGGACGATTGTTGGAGACGACTGTTGTGGGAGATTGTGGAGACCACTGTTGTGGAAGATTGTTGGGGACGATTGTTCGAAACCACTGTAGGAGGAAAATGATAGGAGAGATTGTTGGGGACGATTGTCGGAGACGACTGTTGTGGGAGATTGTTGGATACCACTGTTGTGGGAGATTGTTGGGGACCACTGTTCTGGGAGATTGTGGAGACCACTGTTGTGGAAGATTGTTGGGGACGATTGTTCGAAACCACTGTAGGAGGAAAATGATAGGAGAGATTGTTGGGGACGATTGTCCGAGACCACTGTAGGAGAAAAATGATAGGAGAGATTGTTGGGGATCACTATTGTGGAAGATTGTTTTGGACGATTGTACGAAACTACTGTTTGAGGAAAATGAAAAGGAGATTGTTGAGGACGATTGTTAGAGGCCGCTTTGAGACGCAAAGGGTGCTAGATCCTGTTTTACAGACTAATAACACTCGGTAGGTGATGTGTATTCACCACAGGACTCCCTTAGTCGCCCTCAACGCAAACAGTCTTTATAAAATAACTTTCATTTCGTCAATCTAATGATAACCTCAACTCCACACGGTCTGACCAGAAAAGACACAAGCCACGCTTCACTGACCACGAAAGCACATTAATATGTCATGTCTGAAGAAGACAAAATTCAATATGTTTCAAGTCAAGTGCTCCTTTCTGTGACGTCACGGTTGAAGTAGATAATTATGCTCCGAAAACCCCAGTAAATAAGTTTGTCCTGAATGCCTTTGTATTTGATGTCTTTTGTTTTATATGAAACTTATTGCTCTTTCAATATCTGCCATAGCTTTTGTTATTAATTTCTGACGTTTGGAAGAAGCCGTGTTTAGGCGGATTTCCCACGATGTTGCTTCTGCTCTGACAGTCTGAGATCAAATTAAGCGCACAAAGAAACTGTTTGGCAGTCAAATTGTTTGGTTAATCTACTTGTGTTTGTATAGATTCCTTGACAGGGTAGAATTTATTTACTGGAAATGTTGAAGATATCTCGATGTGGTTAATAAACACATGCTTCCTGTAATAATTAAACCATTAACATCAAACAGACGATTACGTGATTAAGAAATACACTGGGTTTTGTCGTCGTCGTCGTCGTCGGTCTGG